>APFE031083721.1:21616-87399 GCA_000404065.3 Pinus taeda
TATAATATATGCATGATTGTATTCGAGAGCGAGAGATAGAGAAAGTAGGGTGAAAAGGTGGGGGGGGCAGAATGATTTCACAAGCCCATGCTTCCGGGGCAGGGGAAGCAGGCCACACCCTGTCCGCCGCGGGATGGGCCTTCGCGGTTACTCTGGTGCCGAGTGCGATCAGGAGAAAATAAGGGTATGAGAGACATAGAATAGATAGAGAGATCCAAAATTGAACAAAAGCTATAAATTGATCCTTACAAGCCTTTTTATTAATGAGGCCTATATTTTCTTCACTTTCCATTATTTTCCTTCATTTTCCTCCTCACATGCAACCTGCGACCTTTCACCTTCCTTCTCTCCTAATTTCCATTATTTTCATAAATAAATTCCAAGTAATGCCTCATTCCTTTCCAAAGCCTTTTCCATTGGCTTTGCCAATTTCTTTAGCCATTAATAAACTGAAGTGACACCCCATTAGGGTGTTTTTCCCACCATTCAACATTGAATATGTGTCCCATCACCATGATTATTATTTTTCCTTTATTAAATTTATTACACGGAATTTTCACTAGGGCTGTTAGATTTTCAAAGAAGATTTTCATGAGATTTTAGTACAAGCTACCTAAGACTCTAGTTTTATAAATGAAACAAAAACTTCATTTAGCCCACCCTATCAAAATATTTTTTTTCATGGGGTCAGTCACATAGGTAATGATAGAGATATTGATTTTGCAATACATTGACCCATGCATGTCAACTAGTTCATTTCTCACTAAGAAAATCATTTGCAATGATGTTACTAGAATAACTACATATATACAACTAGTAGAACAAGCTTTAAAAAACATGAGATAACTTAACAATTTACATAAGTAAAAGACAAGCAAACATTTTTCCAAATCTAGGTATAACCTATGTTTTCTCTTTCAGTAATCATCCCCTCTATCTAGCTAGGAATTAGGAGCAAAGCTTTTAACCCAACTTCAATCCAACAGGGTAAGAAGCTTCCTTTACCTAAAACAAATCATGCAAAGGAAAGGAACTTATATTCATTACTGTGATGAAAGGTCTCACCCTAGCTAGAAGATTTGGTCCTTCACCTAAATCTATTAGAATGATCAATCTTTATTTTAGGTTACCTAACTCTAGTCCATGAACTAGATCTATTTATTTATATCGAAAATTACTATTTTTGAGAATTTAGGGAAATATCTAACTACAGGTGCTAGATGGGGAAAAATTCTCAATATTACAATTTTCTTCTTACTTAATTGGAGAACATGCTTGCAAGTTGCAATTTGTAAATGAGATTTTTACTCGAGAAATAAAAAGGACTAGGTGAAGAACATGCTCCAACCATTAGGGAATATAAGGTGGTTGGGTATAATCCTAGTGAATATATTATTATTATTATTATTATTATTTTTAACTGATTTTGTGGAAAATGCTCCATTTTTTATACATGTTACTTTTCTCTTAAATCCACTTATATAAGTGACTATAAATTGAAGAAACTGTGACTTTACCTAGATATTAGAGAAGTCATCATTCTCAAAGGTGATAACACTTCCAAGCATGTTATAAGCAAGAAAATTCCGCTTTCCAGATTGTTGTTGCATTTCACTAGGCTAAAATTTCTCTTGCATTGCTGATTTTAATTTGAAGCAGTCTTGACCACTCTTGGAAACATTTGCATTGCTCTCTTCTTTGCCCTTTTCAACTTTAACTGAAGGCTTCTTCTATTAGATCTTCCTTGAAATATTACCCATTTCATTGTCGTCATTTATTATCTCATGCAGGCTTCCAGATGCGCTATCTTCCAATTATTCTTCATATCTAGCCATCAAGGGTTCTTCATATTCCATGTTATCACAACGCTATGCATTGTCTATAGGGGACTTCATATGAGATGCAATAGGTGATTCCCATACCCCAAATCTGCTTAATACATCAATCACAACCAAAGCATTGTCACTAGGCTTCTAGGAAACTGAATAAATTGGGTTGTCAAACTGTTGCCTTTGAATATAATTCCTCCTATTAGCATCCCAAACCATTACCAGTTGATCAACCCTAGCTTTGGAAATATACTTCCATTAGGATACCAGGCCAAAGAAAAAATAATGTCTAAATTCCCACCTTTGAGGCTGAAAAGATTTTATACAGTATCCTTGTCATACATTTAAACCTCACTCTTCCTTTTTGGGACGATCAACATCTTACCATGAGGACACCAACTAATTTGATTTAAACTTTTCGGATCGAAGTTTGCATTGGGTGCAATTTTTTTCAATGTATGTACAACTTTCCTAGTTGAAAGCTCTCAATATATGAAAGTGACATCACTTTCTGATGATTCCAAGAACTCATTTTTGGGTCAAAATAAAGACTAGTAATAGGCCCATTATGGCCCTTGATCACCCTTGTAATGGAACTATATATGGTGCTAATTAGCTTAATGCCTTCATCATCACCTGCATCAACTACTAACTCACTGGACTTGTTGAAGTCCAAAGATCGTATTGGCAGAGTAAACCATGTTACATTGCTTTAAAACTCACCCCCTAAAACAAAGAAAAGTTAATTTCGAATCAAAATGCAAGCCATAGAAAATATGCAACACCAACCCCCCCCCCCCAAAAAAAAAAAAAAAAAACACATCATATTTATAATTTTCTTAAGGTCACTATTAACTGAATTGTTCAATCCCAAAAACAAAACCTTAAAAAGACAAATTACTATTCAATTTTTCATTACTTCTCTACTTTGGTTCCAAAAGGTCTAACGGGCTAGAGAGATCTAACATCAATAAGAATAGAGCTTAATAGCATGATCGACAAATCTAGAGGCAAGACTTCTCACATTGGAGTTAATAACGATGGTTGTGCTTGCATCCCTGTGATTGTGAGGAGTGATGGGTTTACAATATGAAGATGAAGGATAAGAATAAATGAGAATGGTGTTGTCGACCCCTACAGTGATGAGATGCTTGGCATGCCAATCCCATAGAATGTAAGCTATTGATGTTTCATTGTCATGATTTTGATTGCAATATTACAACTGGATTAATTTTCCCTTCATTCTTGATCTTGCTTCTCATGCTGCTGTTGCTACTATTCCTTGATCAATGATATATGCTTTGTGTTATTTTCTATGTTTCAAACTTTCGACCTGCTTGGTATTGTATTGTAGTGGACTTAAAAAAATGGCGAGAGTTGTTTTTTGGGTAGGGAATTTTGGATTTTGCCTCTAGCAGAGTGATATTAATTTTTAATAAGAGCCCAAGGACATTAAAAAATTTGCACCAGAGGAAGAATGCATAGATTAACTAAATATCCCATTCTAAAGAGACAAAATTAAGATTATCACTTCCCAAAACCCTCGTTTATAAGTTAGACTAAATTTGGCGGTATTTATATAAGAATTATACTATAAGTTTATTGAATTCCAAATTATAGTATTAAATTAAAAATTAATACTATATACTTTTATGTATGTATTTTTTATTATTAAGTTGCGAAGTGGATAAATTTATTAATCTTATATAAAATAAAATAAACTAATGTGTGATTTTTTTTTTTAATTATATTTAATTTGATTCAGAAAAACTTGGATTAGGAATTACGCATTGTGTGTGGAAGGAGGTGATCCTTTGTTTAGGTGGATAAATTGAGAAATCGTATTTGTGGACCCTAGACAATACTTCAAATAATCAAGCAGAATGGTATGCCTTATGGCAAGGAACAAAGTTATCTAAAAACTTTTCAATCCATAAGTTAATCATTATAAGGGACTCAAACAATGCCATTCGACATTTGATTCTAAGCATTAGTCTGGCAGGTTTGAGGCTAGTCCTTATCTATAGATGGATAAATCTATGTTCAAATTCATTTTCAAATTTCAAGACTTTTATGTATTCTTCAAAATGTATTTGTCTTAGTTATAAGCCCACAACCATTTTGGATAATATGTCAGCCTTTGAATTTAATTCCCTGTGAATGTCATCAAAGGATATAACCCTAAAGATTATGATAATCTCCATAACTCTAATCATCTACTAATCCAATAAAGAAGTGTTTACGAAAGTCTAACCTTTCATCCAATTTATAACAACCTTTGAATCCCCTATCACTTGCAAGTTTAGATTGTTGAAGTGGCACAACTAAAATGACTAACATAAACAACTGATTCATATTATTGTAGTACTTGTTAGGTAGTCCTGTTTTTGTTCCTAGACTAAATTAGTCATTCATATTAACCATTTTTAATTGTATTACTTATTAGCTAGTCCTATATTTTAACTGAGGACTAAATTAGTCGTTTATGCTAGTTTTTTTTAGTTATTCACTTAATATTGATCGTTTTTGGTAGTATTTCACTTGGAAAAGATGCAGTGACTAACTTTTTTAGTCTCCTAGTCACTAATTTCCCCATTTTATACTAGTGTGGGATGATGCACTTGGACCATCATGCCCCTAACTAGTTTAGTAGTAATTACATGGTGAGGCAGTTGATTCAAGGCCTAGATGAGGTTTTTCTCACACCATGAGACATGAGAGGGCTAAAACCACCTTCTAAGCCCTCAACCTTGGAGCAGATTTAGGCTTATTCATCACCTAGAGTTATCTAGGTGGCTCCAGACACATGCAGAAACCCAAGGGGGCTAAGAAATGGTCAAAATTTAAAGTGGTCAAATTCCCTCAAACTTAGCATCAGATCGAAGTGCTCATTACCCTAATTCCAACAATGTGAATGACACTCAAATCCAAGCTTGTATGGAGGAGATAGAGCCAGTCAAATTTGCGATCAAAGTTGGGCATTGGGCCAGGTTTAAGTGTTGTACAATTTGACTGACACAGGGGCATTCAACCTAGCTCTCGAGAGCGGGCGAATTTGTTGCCTACTTAAAATGCCCATTATCCCTTATTTTCATTAAAATTAAAACTGACTAATGTTATTTAAAAAAAAATAAAAAAATAAATAAATATAAGAGGTGGCGAGCCATGACCCCTGCCTCCCCCCCAAACCATATGTTAAAAAAAAATAATTAAATATAGGCCGATAGGCCATGACCCCTGCCGACCCCAACCACCATACGCCAACCATACTATATAAACAAACGGGGTGGGTGGGCCTCCACTGGCGGACCTGACCCACACCCCCTTCCACTCGCCACTTGCCACCAATTAACACAAATTGTTGTGGACGGGCCGCCAAAATATGAACCCAACCCTCCATATAACACTTGTGACTCTGTGGGTGGTGGGGTTTGAACCCACCCAGACGGAACGACCGGCCTGCCACTAAGGTGCTCACACCAACGCACGTTATAACAAACAATGCCCAAACAAAACCACAACACACCAAAACTTAACCAGCATCCAAAAATTTGTGTCGGTTATAACCATAGGATAATGTGGGAAGTCGGTAGGAGTTGAACATCTAACCTCCCTTCCTCAAACTGACCACCCCAACAAACAGGCCAATGACCTTCACATTGTAATATTCGCCACAAATTATGCTTATAAATCTTTGTTTCCAATTGCATGGGGCAGAACAGAACGGAGAGAGAGAGCCAATAGAACGGGGAGGCCGAGAATGGAGTTCTGTGCAGCGGAACCACACCTAGGTGGAGCCATGACGTAGTTCCAGGAGGCAGAACCGTGACATGCTTTTCAAGGCAAGGAATATTCTCTTGACACCGAAGATTCCTTGGGAGGTAATTTTTCTCAGTGTCAGAATGTAATCAAGTTTGCAGTCATTTTTCTCGGATTTTCGTAGGGAACACAATGGCGATGTCAGATTCACCTTTTGAGCAATGGATTTACAGATTCCTAGCGGAGGAGAATCTTCAAGAATCTTGAGGGAATCTTCCAGATACATTGGAGGCTGAAATTTCCCGGATCCAAAATGCAAGCAAATTTATACTCATTCTTCTTAGAATTTCACAAGGATCTCAATGGTGAGATAAGTTTTCTGATTTGAGTTGCAGATCTCCTGACAACCTAGAGGAAGGAATCTTTGGAGAATCACGGGGGAATCTAAAATATTCCTACATGCCAAGATTTTGTCGGCGTCATAATTTGACAAATGGATAGTCTATTTTACACCTCTCGATGACAAAAATTCAGTGGTGTAGTCATTTTTGGCAGCTGCGCCTTCTATTTTTGGCCATTTTCCATATTGGAGCGACATTGTTAGATTTCAAAGCATGGACAATCGATTCTATGCCATTCGATGCCACGATTTCGATGGTGGATTCAGATCCAATAGATGAGTATTATATTCTTCAACCAACATCAGAGTTGAGGTATATGAAGTGTTGTTGTGATTTACTTCTTTGATTATTTGCTGTGAGATGTATTATGTTGTTTCGATTCCTGCTTGATGTCTGATGCAAGATATTTGTGTCTATTTCATGTGAGATGTATTCATCATGGATTGTTATGTATTTTTTGATTGAGATCCATTTGTTAACATGATGGTGGGATAGTCATAGTCACCACGGGTATTTTGGTTGAGATCCCTTTGATGCCATGATGGTGGGATACTCATTGTCACCATGTGTAAGATTATGTCATGCTGATAGGAGGCTTATTGTGACTGATAGTTCTTATAGCAGAATGTATCGTGGAGAGACTTTTCCACTCATGTAGAGGGTAGATGTCCTTGTATGACAAAAAACATAGTTCATGAACATCTTCACCATTTCCAACACTGAATGAAGCAGCCAACACCATCTTGACACCGGGCCCGGAGACGTAGTTCACACTGGACGAAATCCGTTATCAATGTCTCTTGTTTATGATTTGCTGATCGTCATTATGTTTCCATTTGCTTAAGCATGCACATATGTTCATTTATTCTCTTATAAAATGTGATTCTAACTACATCAAGCAAGCAAAATATCTTGGTTAAATCTGGAAGTTGAGTCAACTCGGATCATAAAGACCCATAAGGCCCAGTTCAAGATGATTTGTAGAGAAATCTATGGGCCAACCTCTTGACCTTGATTTTGGGAGCCCTCTACACTCATCATGGCACTAGAGAAGCTTAATGTGTGCCCTGGATGGGACTATGTCAGCATGATGTCAGCATTTTGACCTTCTTGATGAAGATTTATCTTGTTTTTACATTGGCTACAAGGTCGACTTGTGGCCTTGATTAGTGATTTCCCATTATTTTATTATTTTAGGGGCTCATAGGATAACATAGGTCTTAGTTAGTCACATACATATTAGAGATAATTTCAGTTGATCTCTCATTCATCAAACTTGTGAATATCGACATCTTAGAGAACTCACACTTGCTTCTTGTGGGTAAATTGGATATCATTGGATGCATTTTGATATATGGAAGTTTATTTTTGGATATTATTTGGAGCTATTTTTGGTCTAATGGAAGGATATGTTGCATGCTATCTTGTAAGACAATTTCGTTGTTGAATATTTATTTCTTGAATGTCTAATGCATGGAACTTTTGATTCTAGGTTAATTTTGTGCCCTAATTTGTTGAAGATCAATTTATTTAGAGGATATCTAGATGAGTGTTGTGTGCATTAATCATCATAATATGTAATGAATTTTCCTAGTGGTGAACTCCTTGTACCTCTCCCATGAAACTCTGTTATTCTATTGAATGGGTAAGTGCTAGAAATTTGATTGTTAGGGCATCGAATTTTGACCTCCTTAGGAAACAAAATGGCTTATCTTAGGCATCCTAGGCTCCATATTCCCATATAAAAAAAACACTATTCCAATCACTTGGTGATCACCCTCAACTTGGGAATCCTAGGCTCCATATTTTCATATGAAAAAAACACTATTCCAATCACTTGGTGATCACCCTCAATTTATCCACTCCTCTTCTCTCTCAAAATCAATCCTTTTAAGGCTAGACTAGTCAACTAAGGCTTGGTGTGAAATTATATGGAAGGATATTTTTGGTGGTTGGAGAGACTAAAAATTAAGAGGAGCGTCTTGGCTACAATACCTCTCATTTTGGTGGTCATTCACTTCAATTTCATCCATAAAATATTTTGCGCTGGGTATCTTCCCTAAGAGGGAAACCCTAGTTTTGTTCTCTTAACTTGAGGAATTATTAGAAGGTTTCATGAGCGACCTTGACCTTGTTGAAATCAACCATAAGGAACATTTTATCCTTTCCTTGACTCTTAGGAACTCCAACACTCACCTAACCTATCAAACCTTAGGTTTTGTTCATATATTTCTAGGCCTTCTCGTAGAAAGTGGATTTCCTTCTAGTGACTCTTTGAGCCATGCATTGAGACTTTATTAAGGATATCCTAGTTGATCATATTTTTCTCCACCCTTATAATACCTTTCATGGGTGATATGATCCTACCGGGACTCCTCCTATTGGTGAAAGTCTATAAGGTGGGAGGGGTTTTGGCTATGGTGATAGTACACCACTACCTTGTTGCAGTATGACCAAACTCGATTAGATTGAGAAATCATTACTCCTCCCTATAGCTGCAAGGTCACTAAGGGAGAAAGATCCTACCTTTTAGGGATTTTGTAGGGAAGTTATCCCTCTCTTCAAGGAGGTTGTCCCCCAACTATTTTGTATAAATAAAATGTAGCAAGGAATTTGCTTCTTTGATTTCTGCCTTAGTCAAAGATGCCAAATCGAATTTAGTCTCATAGTTGCTTGAGTTAGCTTTCAGTTAACATGTATGATGTGTCATATCACTAAGTTATAGTTAGTTATTTCGAGTTAGATGGCATGCAGTGACTTGTGGACTAATTGATGGCTAAAATTAGCTCTCTAGTGGAGTTAAATCTAGTGTCTATTAGTTAACTGATCTCTAGTTCTAGAATAGAGATAGACATTAGTTTAGTTGAGTAGTTGACTTTGTGTTAACTCAACTTACTCTCAGTTAACAATAACAACTACTAAATTTAGCCCTAATAGGTCATGCAATTAAAATTTCCTATTGAGATTGAATGAAGGAACTATTGTATTTATTTAATGGACATAAGTTTTAGTGTGAGGGATTAAGGATCAAGTCGAGCTAATTCTCTTGGGAATTTCACATGGAAATAAGATAAATTCCTATTTTTTAGGGGTAAATTTGCGCTAGGAAATAGGAGCTCATAACATGCCTTATTTTCCTTAGTGTTGGGCAAGTCTTGTAGAGAGTTGATCAATATTGTAGGGAGCTTTAGGCTTCAAGAAAATTATATGTAATAGATTAGATTGCTCAGTTGATTCAATAGAAGCAAGAGGGATTTTTCCCAGTTGGGTTCCCCAGATATATTTTGTGTTCTATGTGTGGATGTGTTTCTATTCATTGTTTTCTTTTTGAAAATTTTTGGTAGAGAAACCTTGTGTCTTTTGTGATTAGCTTTCTCTCATTAGTAATTGCAAGGTTTCAAGGGTTTTCTACATGGTTTTAGAGTTGAAAACAAGATAGAGACCAAATTTCATTTATCAGATTTAGAGTGCGTTGAAGAGAAGATTAGTTGGTGCAGGAGTTCTACAAGTGCAGGAATAATGTCATTCTATGGTTTGAGGACAGAGCATGCCCTAGAAAGGACTTCAAACTTTTGTCCATGAAAGGACAAAATGGAGGTTGCCTTAGATGATAATGGGGTTTTTGAATACATCAAGACCGATATTCCTCAACCTCCTACGACATATGCAAAACAACTAGCTCAATGGAAGGAAACTACCAAAGCTAGGAGTGTGATCCTAGAAGGAGTCAGAGACCATATTGTTCCAAATTTGCATGGGAAGAATACAACATTCTAGATGTGGAAGGCCCTTACTTGTATGTTTGAAAGTAGTAGTGAAGTCATATAACTTGCTTTAAAGGACAAATTGAGGAACATTCAAATGGGAAAGAATGAGCTCATTGTTACATATATATCCAAGTTTTCTTAAGTGAGGATGAACTTGGAGGTGTTGGAGAGACAATTACACCAACAAACCTTGTGAGCCTGACTCTTCTTGGGCTTCAAAAATGTTGGCACAGTTTCCAAGACGCAGCGAATGGAAGAGATAAGCTCCCTAATTAGGATATACTGTGGTTATATATTGTGTAAGAAGAGATAAGGAGGAATAGAAGCGATGGAGTTTCAGCTAGGACAAAAGATGAGGAGAATTTTTCTTTAGCTAGCAAAGGGAAGAAATCCAAGGGCAAGAAGGAGCAAGGAAAAACAGAGTCTAGTCAAAATGAAGGCAAGGAAAAGAGGTAACTTAGCAAGATCAAGTGTTTTGATTGTCATGAGCTTGGAAATTATGCTACGAAATGTCAAAACAAGAAATCCAGCAAGCATGTTGCAACAATAGCAGGAGGAGAAACACTCTCTTCTCAGTTCAAATTGGATTTCTCTTGGATAACTTGCATGGAAAACTCAATTCGAGGTAGTGTGTGGTACATTGATTTAGGGGCTTCATTCCACATGACAGGGAATAATGATTTCTTCAATAGTTTGGAGGATAAATACATGCAATTCCATATCGATCTTGGAGATGATGGTAGATACATGACAAAAGGATTTGGTATAGTAAACTTTAAGAGGGAGTTTGGTTCCCTTCTCCATCTCAAGAATGTGATGCATGTTTTAGGATTGAAGAAAAACTTTGTCTCAGTAGCATTCCTTGAAGATAAAGGATATGATGTAGTGTTCAACAAAGGGAAATCCTACCTCAAGCATTATACTTTAGGATAGGTCAATCATATTGGTGTTAGCACGGAGAACCTCTAAAAAATGGAGATTTATGCATCTACAACCTTGAACAACAAGGAAAAGAGTCACTAGAGTAGAGAAGTGGTGGTTGAGCTAAATCAGGATAGAGGTCTCAATATGGAGCCTCAACCAACGTCTCAACTTCATTTTAAGCTAGTTGGCAGTTTGAAGGACTAGCAGAATGATGATGATGACCGTAGACCAGGGTGAGTGGAGGAAACCACTCAGTCAAAGACTCCAAAAATAGGGAGAGTTCAAGCTAATTGGGTAGAGTATTTGGTTAAGAGATCTTAGAAGAGAGTTGAGTCTCCTAGCACTAATAAGAAGAAACCCAGGTACATAGGGTACCTGGAACTTATGACTAAAGTGGTGAACTCATAGAGCATGGTGAGAAAGAACAAGTCTTCAAATCAGGTTCCACAAAAGAAAGCAGGGAAGTCTTCTAATTCATAGGGAGCAACATAGAACTTGGTAGAGTTGAAGACATATCCAGGTGGACAAGGCTCTTCCAATAATCCCTTCCTCACTAAGAGGGAGTGTTGAAAATGTAGCAAGGGAAAAATTCTTTGACTTGTGCCTTAGTCAAATATGCCAATTCAAATTTAGTCTCCTAGTTTCTTGAGTTAGATTTCAGTTAACATGTGTGATGTGGCCTATCACTGAGTTATATTCATTTAATTTGAGTTAGATGGCATGCAATGAGTTGTGAACTAATTGATGGCTAACATTAGCTATCTAGTTGAGTTAACTATAGTGTATGTAAATTAACTGATCTCTAGTTCTAGAATAGAGATAGACATGATTTTAGTTGAGTACTTGAATTTGTATTAACTCAAATTACTCTTACTTAATAGTAGAAGCTACTAAATTTAGCCCTAGTAGGTCACGCCTATTGATATTGAATCAAGGAACTATTGTATTTATTTCTTGGACACAAATTTGTGTGGGGGCTTGAGTATAAATTCGAGCTAATTCACTTGGGAATTCCGCAAGGAAATAGGATAAATTCCTATTTTTAGGGGAAAATTTGCACTAGGAAATAAGAGCTCCTGGCATGGCTTATTTGCCTAAGTATTGGGCAAGTCTTGTAGAGAGTTGATCAATATTATAACGAGCTTCAGGCTTGAAGAATGTTCTATGTAATATATCATATTTCTTAGTTGATTGAATATGATCAAGAGGGGTTTTTACCAATTGGGTTCCCCATATATATTTTGTGTTCTATGTGTGTTTTCGTTTCTATTCATTGTTTCCTTTTCACAGATTTTTGGTAGAGAAATATTGTCTTTTGTGATCAGTTTTCTCTCATTAGCAGTTGAAAGGTTTCAAGAATTTATACATAAAAGTCTTGAGTATCCCATTAGTATTCAAATGATTGAAGTAGAGTTTTTTTTGCAGTCACGAAGAAGCATTAGCCTAAGAATTCCAGTTTTGAAACTTTCTATGTATAAACACATTTTATTATCAATGAAAGGAATTTTGGTTCCTATATTGCTATATATTCAAGGATATAAGCCTCCTTGGGTTAGGGCCTAGCCTAGATGCTCAAAATCCCTCTTTGTACTCGTAGTTTTCATGTATCAATTTAATTAGTCGCTTCTATAATTTCATTTATGAACATTGTTTCTTGCAGGGTTAATGAATTAATATGCTTACAAACCCCTTTATGCATAATGTTTGATTAGAATTTAAAAATGTTTATTCTATTCATTTGGCATTCATTTCCATGCATTATATTACTTTGATTATTTTTCTTCATTTACTATTCATGCATTTCCGTATAATGTCAATGACACAATTTCCTATTCAACAAAACTACATGAAACCTTAGAATTTATATTTTTCTGAATACAATTAGACATCAAAGGCATAAGGACATGGAAAATAATTATTGACCATCCTTTATCCTTCCCTTAGAAAATCCTTTCTTTAAACCACATCTGAAGTGCATTTTTCTACTCACTATAATGTCTCCTATAAAAAAACAAGGACTCCTATAACAACATGCATTTTGCATAAAAAGTTTATCTATATTCACATCCAAAGCATGGTTATCCTTCCTTGACATGTTACAATGTCCCTAAGACCCTGAGGATGATATTTGGAAACCAAGAAACCTTGTAGATCCTTTGACCTAGTTGTTGTAGGGAAACTACATTTTTTTTGTCAATTGGGGTTTGATGTTTTTATGCGTTACTTTAGATGCAAGTTTGTTTCCAATTCAAAATAGAGTAGACCTATTTTTGTTTTAGTATGTTTGAATTGGTTAGTTTCCTTTTTTTGCAAGTAATATAGGTCTGCTTATTGTTCTTCATTTCCTACAATTTTGAAGGTTTCTTGTAGCATAAACAACATTATAGTGTATGTGTAACTCAATTTCGCCTCAATTGATTTCACCTACATAATATCAATAAAACAAGAAGATAATACATGTTTCACAAATAGTTCCAACCCATCTTAAGTTTGTATAAACTCTAGCTTAACAATTAAAAGTTAGACCCTATGGAGTTGAAACATTCTTGTTGTAATACTAAAGGCCATCAAGAAAATAGTTTGACATTTTGTTAGAGGAATAATTGTCTAATGTATTGTAATCTAGTTACCTCATGATACAGTTTCTAATGTAGTGGTATCGCAATCTACCAAACAAAATTTTGAGGATATTGATTAGGGATTCAATGCTTGAACCAATTTTGTAATTTGTTTTTCCTACATAGGGAATCCTCATGATCAAACTTGTATTAGTTACCATATGAAGCATTTATATATGTTCAAATTGTTTTTAGATTCTATAATTAGGATTGAAGTGACAAAAAACCAATTTGAAGTTTCCTTCACCTTCAACATGATAGAAATAAGGAATATTTTGTATTTAATTGTATAAGTAATAGTTGTTATTTACCTCTAAATAGATATTTTTTTGTTATTCACCCTTAATATGACATGAAATAAACCATTATATTTGTAAACAATTCTATATTTGAGAGATTAGTGATGGAGAGAAATGTGAGTGCCTTGCTATAGGAGTTTAATATCACAATCCTAAATAAACTTGAGAAAAATAATGTTGTTGCTCAATTCCTATATAGAATCACTAATGGCAGATGCAATATTCATATAGAGGCTTCCTTCCTAAAGGAACAAATATATTCTTTGTCTATTGATATGCCCTTGTTTATAGATATTACGAATTGAGCATACGAGGTACTAAATTTGTTAGTGAGTTGTTCTACTTGTAAGTAAGTTTTATCATACCTTGTTTGGGTGCATTTGCATTAACATATTTTTTAAGGTTGTAGTTTAGGATATTACATATGGTATCAAATGTAGATTGAAACTACGAGTACCCTTAGATATTTACCAAGAAAGAAAAAAATGAAATCTATAGTTAAAATTTCGACCTATTATTAGTGTTTTTTATTTACAATTATTACCATAAAATCTACAATTATCAGTGTCAAATATAAATTTTCTAGCATGAAATAAATAAAGAGTCTTAGCTTTGCTTCACATTTTAGGTTAACCTTAAAAAATATTCCAAAGACTGTTGCCTAATACTAACCCATTTTGGTCAAAATAGGAGAGGGGAACCCACATAGAGTGGTTTTGTTTTCCTACCTCAGTAAAAAATGTCTAAGGGATATGCTCTCTCCATTTATGTGTAGTGTTTATGGAGGGTGGGGTTGATTGTGCTAGTTTATTCCTCTATCATGATGGATGGTATCAATTATATTGTAAATAAATAATTACTATAGTTGTTTTTTTCCTCAAACAAAGACTTAATTACAGAAAGAATGGGAATCTAGCGAACAACTTAATTTCAATATTATTGTGTTTATAATGGACCTTGAAACGTTAAATATGTAGATAAATAGAAAAAAATATTCACGAACAAGTTATTTTCAACATTATTGTGTTTATAATGAACCTTGAAACCTTTAATACATAAATAGAAAGAAAAATAAATATTATCATGAAGTGTTTGATTAGCGCTTTCATGGTAATCAATTTAAGGCGATTTCACAATTAAAAGGAAAACATTTATGTAAAACATGCTTTATGTATTGCAAGAACAAGTTCTAGCACCTCAGAAGAGATCTAAACTACAAGAATAATTAACCTTTAAAGCATGTTCATGTATTTTTTATTATAATCATCATATGTGAGATTAAAACATGATGATGTATTTTTGATTACATCCATCATATGTCATGTATTGAGTTGCACAATTTATTGAAAGAGAAAGTATATCAACAATCTAACTAATAGACATGGATGGGAATATCAAGTAATTACATTTTTATCTTTAATCCCCCTATCCCATTAAAATAATGAGAAATACAAAGTTTATATATATATATAAACAAAATTAGATCATCTTTAATTAGTTTACATCATAAATACCAATACATTTAATTGGTGCTTATCTTTTAGAGATTATTTCAAATAAGAACATATCTAAATTTGATTTTCAATCTTTATTACATCTACACATATAGCCATGAAGAAAATTTTCCTTGCAACATTAATATATATACATAAACATTTGTATACATGTTATAATGGATTATTGGTGGTTGTCCTTTTTAATTTGGTTCTTAAAGTGGATTAATTATTATTTGTTTCTATATTTTTCATCTTTATGTGAATAGTTATATCTATTTTGGAATAAGTCGTCTAATACAATTATCATAATTATATAGCTAAAGAAAATTTTCCTTGCAATATAACATTAATATATATACATAAACATTGGTAGACATGTTATAATAGATTATTTGTTGTTGTACTTTATAATTTGATTTTTAAAGTGGTTTAATTATTATTTGTTTCTATATTTTTCATCTTTATGTCAATAGTTATATCTATTTTGGAATAAGTTGTCTAATATAATTATCAATAATTATTAGCTGGAGAGTAAAGATTTAATTTCTATGGAATATTATAGAATATTTAGAATAATATACAAATTTCAATGGTTGAGATTTATCTCGAAAGTATTGTTTCTATTTTTACATTTTTTAATTAAATTAATTTATTAGAAAAAAAATGCCATATCACACTGCAAGGAAAATAACATCTAGTTGAGGTCTTTGCGAAAACCCCAATAAAAATAGCCCAAAAATCCATTTGTAGCGGAGGCCACTAGTAGAGATGGGCAGGCAGATGTTTTAGCAGATGTTTTTTTAACGGTGCGTCTATAATATACAAATGCACCGGTGATTTACTATACATATAAGCATCGGTGCCTAAAAAACATGGCACATTGTGGCATATTTATTTATTTTTTAAATTAAAAAATGACGCGCTAAATAAAAAATGAATCGATGCATATACTAATCGATAACATTATAAAAGGGTTAAATTTACAAAAATGTAGGCCATAAAATTATTTATTTTCCCAGTCCGATGCTACCTTGTGACGACGACCTGATGCTAAACCAGTATGGCAATGCCCCGATGCATACACTGTTAATAACACCAGAACAAGGTTAATTTTAAAAAACGTCAGTCCTAAAATTATTTTCACCATATCGTTGCTGTATCCACTAGAAGCACTGGTGCTATTTATGTATTGAAACACCCCAGTATGTACTTAAAAAGAGCACCACTTTTGGGCTTTTAGTTTAGAAAAATGCGGTGCTATATTCCCACGAAGCACTGGTGCGGTTAATGTATTAGAACACCCCAATGCATCTTATCAAGAGCACAACTATAGGGATTTTAATTTTAAAAAAATGTGGTGCTATATTCTAATGAAGCACCAATGTTATTTATGTATTAAAACGCTCTGGTGCGTCCTAGAAATAACACCACTAGGGTTTTTTTAATTTTAAAATAATGTGGTGCTATTTTTCCACGAAGTAGTGGTGCGGTTCACATATTGAAATGCCCTGGTGTGTCTTAACAAGAGAACATCTATAGTGTTTTTAATTTAAAAAAAACGATGCTCTTAGAGATAGGGTGCACCAATGCTGTTGCAATAACACACTGAAACAAGGTTAAATAAAGAAAAACCTATTGGCCATAAATTCCTTTTTACCATTTGTAGTGTTGTAGAGATATGAAGCATCGATTCCACACTTGCCTCATGCAATCACCCTGACGTTGGTGCTTCTCTTGCTCACCATCCTTCTATACTGTGCTTAGTGCGTGGCTTTCCAATTTTCTCAAATGGTGGTTATTTTTTTTCACATTTACCTGTCAATTATGCCTCCCTGATGACCAAATGTCTAGGTAATGTCTATGTTTCTCTCTAATTTATTTTTTTAGCGAATTATAATTTCAAAATAGCTCCAAAAATCCTTTTATTTATTTTTATTTTTTTCCTAAGCAGTATGTTCGACAGGTTTGGCTCACATTGATAGTGGTGCACCCTGTAAATTTACAGGGTGCACTACAGTTTGGTGCGTGAAACTAATGCATCACAATGTTGTCAATATGTATTTTAAATTAAAATGCACTGGGAAAATCTATAAATTGTACGTCTATGCATACATTTTTAAGTTACTCCTTGTGCATTTATATTTACCAAATGCACCGCAAACATAATTTTTTAAAAAATATAGTTGGGTGTGTTCTATAACCTAAATGTTTCGTACCTGTGTGAAAAGGTTATACATATGCATTAGTGCATAAGGTTGTCGATGCAGCATGTTGAAAATGTATTTATGCGGATCAAAAGCGGTGCGTCATATGTATGTATGCACTATTGCCAGTGCTCTTTTGTTTGGTAGTACACTAGAGCCAGTTCATTGCTGTTTTTTGGCCGCATCGAGGATATTTTTTATTTTTTCTTTTTGATTGAAATTTATGTGTCCATATTTATAAATACATTTTCCATTTAATAAATTTTTTATGAGGCTAGTGTATTTTATATGTCAATCATGTAGTAGAGACGTCCACAGAGGGAGAAACAACCGAAATAGGAGCAAATGGCGGATCGATACAATATGATTCAATCATGGGAGGCAAGAGAGGGAGAGGGATTTACACCCTTTCCCTATTATCATAGCGACCCGAGAACTCTCGAGGAATGTAGGCCTCCTTAAGTAATATGAGGAGGCCACATCCATGAAGGCGCACATTGGTTTGTTGGCACAACTAATCCATCGGTCGGATGTCCACCAACAGTCTTTCCATGTCAGTTCTAGCATGTGTTATAGGCCCTTTGAGGAGGATATATATTTTATCACTGGCCAATCTAAGAGAGGGGAGGATTTTCTTGAGTTCCCTAATGTCCCCCATGGGGTTGTAGTAGAGAGTTAGCTTGTCTACTCTCAAATATATTTTGGGGGTCATGTAGTCCATCTAATATATTTTGAGGTTCATGGCGGACATCTATGGATGGCTTATTTTGTTGCACAAGAGGTTAGGTGCTTATCATTATTAGTGACCACCATTGCACATCATATTAGTGATGGGAAATGCATTAGTTTCCATCTTTTTTTTATGGCGATTATTTGATGCAAGTTCCACGATGTATCAGGTGGCCTGCCATTTTTTTGAGGCAATTTTGTAGGGCTTTATATAGATGTTGTGCAATGATACATGGGAGGACGAACTTCCATTTCGATTCAAAGATTTTTGTTTATTTTTGAGAGGTTTCCAAAGATGAGGCCTACATCTAAATGTCACCCTCCTGGGCTGATCAATGAGGTGTAGATGTGCATGTGTGGCTAGATGATGCCCAAGAAGGGCCTACCAAAGTATCTAACCAATATTTCTGCCTAGGCACTGGTGCTACTAACCAGTGAGGATGACCACACATTTATCTTGTTACCATTTCCTTGTGTGGATATGGATTGGAGATAGTGTCCCAACATCCTCTTCACACCAAATGAGCTTACATATGATAAAGGTAATATTAGTGTTTTCTTTAAATTAATCTAGTTTTATTTTATCATCTTAATTAATTGGAATAAAATTTATTCTAGCACATTCTTTAACTTGTTTTATTAATTTATTTAATGAAATTGTCTAATTATTGTTGTGTATTATATATTTTGTAGACATCGGTACATTCCCTAGGGACATGCCTCTTCTCCCACCGGAGGGAACATATGAGGAGATGGATGAGGCCCAAGAGGGAGAGGCACACCCTTAGATGCAGAGGGGCGTGGGCATCCGGTCCCCTATGATTGGTATCAAATTTAGGATGGGCTACTGTGACTGATTGTTTAGAGTTTTGGTTGAGGAGGGAGGCCTCCCTACGAGGGCTTGAGACATCAACACAAATCCTAGGTTCATGGATCTCTTGAGGGACTGTTCGTGTAATATGATGAGTCTTATACATCATATTATTGGAGCTAGCAGACTATTGGCAATGAGGAGGGATGCAGGGTATGCCACACCAAATACATCACATGAGTCTTCATGCAATGCTACCCTGTCAGATGGTGATCTTGCTTTTGGTAGTACTACCCCATTGGAACATGGTCAGGGTGTTGGTGATCCTTCTAGTATTACTTCCCCATCGAATCATGGTCAGGGTGTTGGTGATCCTTCTGGTAATACACCTCCTCATCATTCACCTAATGATCACCTACTAGAGCTAGAGGATGTGCCTCATGTTTCTCCTGAGAGGGCGAACCAACCACCTTCTCCTCCACCTCATAGTTTGACATTTGAGGCAATAATTTTCTATCCATCATCTTCTATTATAGACTAGGACGCCATAACTATGTCTATTGTATTAGATATTTTATATCAGTTATTTGACTTGATGCATTTTTTTTTTGTTCATGTTCATGTTTATGTACTTAATTTATATGTTGGTGTTGATGTGTATATTGTTAGGTCATGTTAGATATGTTCATTTAATGTGCTTGCAGATTGATTTGTATGTGATAACAATTATTTCATATGAGATGTATATTAATTTGAGGATGTGTGTGGTGATGATGCTAGATTACAATGCTTGTGCTTTGTAGATGTGATCATGATGATGATGCCCAGTTAGATTATTAGATTTTTGTGCTAGCTAATGATGTTTATATGTGTTAGAGGTGCATATAATTAGATGATGGTAGTGAATTTGAATGTGTATTTTAGATGATGTTTATGTTTGTTAGATGGTTATTATCATGATGATTATTTTTATGAAATACTATTTATTATAGATTATGTATTGGTGAGCTTATATCAAAATTTTATATATGAAATTTCATGCAAAATAAATTACTTAAAAAAAAGAAAAAATATTTTTATAAATCACAAAGTTTAGTATAGTTGAAACTATGATTGTAAGATTACGATAAATAGTTTTCTATTGCTTAGATAGTTTGTTCGTATTCATTCTAACCTAGTTAGTAAAATATTTCAATACTCACAAGTAAAAAATAATTAAAGATAAAATAATTTAGTTAGTTCTTAATAAGATGAAAATGTGTAACTCATTCAAATTTTAATATTAATAATAATAAATTATTCAAAAATATAATTTAACCAATGAAAATTACACTATTTTTGATCTATAAATAGAGATAGAAAACCAATACTATAGATCCATCTTAATCACATATTTATCAATCACTAAAAGAGATTAAATCGTTTGACATGTTCATTTTTTTTCTTCAAGTTTTACATTGTAAAAAGAGATTTTTATATAATGAGATTTGATCCCTCTCGGCTCTTGGTAGATCCGTTGTTAAGATGAATCTATATTGGTTTATAAAATTTAATCTATTGTTAAATTTAAAAAACTTAAGTCATAATTTTTCTATAATTAATTTATATTTAATATAACTTAAAAAAGTTATATTTTAATAAAATTTAATTTATCACTAAAGTTATTAGATTTTCAAACAATTTAAATTTAATATTTATATCAACCACTACCAATTTAAATTATAAAATTCTCTCTCTAAAGATGAGAATCTAGGAATGTAATATAAGGCTTGTGAAGTTACTTGTAGTTGGGGTTTGCTCTATTGGAAGTTTCCCTTAAAGAGGCAAGTGAACTTTTTCTAGTAATAAAGATATAACATTTTGGTGCTATTTTGCTTCTTTATTTTCTATTATACTGGTTTAAATTTACCTTTTTTAATAATAAATATGAGTTAAATAATACAATAATCATACTATATTACATTTAACTTTTTGACAAATAATATATTTGATTAGTTCTTAATGAGCAACTCAATAAATATTATTTTTTCCACATACTTATCACGAGGTAGTCACTAAAATTCATGTTTTCACATTTCTCCTAGGTGATATTACATAATTTTCACAATCATAAAGACATGTTTACTTTAAATAATTTACATATAAATATATAAAAATAGATATTTATTATACATAATCTAAATAGGAAAGAAAAATGCATCACCAAGTCTATTAGAGAGTAAAACAAATGTTTTTTAATCACCATCACATTATTTATCATTTAATTCTTAACCATAGAATATTTATTAATTCAACTTTAATTTATAATTACCATTGAAAAGAAAAGTCAAACTCTTCCATTATCCATGAAGAAAAAAATTAAAACCTCTCATGCATCCATGTAAGCCCATTTGTTTCTCTTAAGGTACATAAAAGATGTAATCAACATTTTATACATGCATAAGGCCTCCTTTTAGTTTACACAATGTTGCAAGAACTTAATTTAAATGTAGTAAACATGACTTTACCTCTCATGTCAAGAATTTAATCTTACATATTAATACACATTTTTTTCATTGTTAAAGTCCACATAGATTATCATTACACGATTTATATTGATTTTGAAATAAACCTAAAGATAAAACATGTGAATTATTTTCTATCACTTTGTGAGTTATTTAATTAGATTGATACTCACAATGCCATTTGAGAAAGGAGATGATATGAATATATCTAGATTGATATTTTAATAAAGTATAGTTATAAATTGATAAATAATGCTTAGAATTACAATCTTCTAATCCATCATGATGTCTATCCAAAGCCTATAGAAGGAGTCTATTGTTAATTAGATTTAAACACATTAAAAAATATGTTAATATTTTATTTTTTAAATTATAAATCACACAATTCAAAATAATTAGTTCAAAGTGTAAAAACGTTTCCACTGCAAAAAAAACGTGTAATAACATTTGTGAATCTTAGCAATTATATAAAATGGCAACAAGATGAATAAAAAACAATATAATTAGTGAAATAAATAAAACTGAAACATACAAAAATAGTATAAATGATGAAATAACACAAGTACATATCACTCTTTGTTGTCATCACCCTGATTATCTTCCTCGCTTTGCATGATAATATTGTTATCAAAAATATGTTTTGATCTAGGGTAGTGTCTTAATACGAACTGCCAATCCCTATTCAACACATCTTGGTACACAAACACCTGGTTGTAGTGGTTGGGGAAAACATAAGGCTCCCTAGCTTCATGCCACATCTTTTTAGAGTTGATAGGTATTAGCCCACTATTGTGATCTTCCTTTACATTATTTTGATAAAAGGTGTCCCACCACTTGCACCTAAAAATGACACATTGGAATGAAGAGAAGCCCCCTTGAATGATCTCTTGTATCTTTCTGACGTAACCTAATGTCCCTTGTATTAGTTTTTGATCGCGATGGCTAGCATGACTAGATTGGTAGAACACGACTTCCACTCCATAGTCTTGTGTCATGCATCCATCATCAACATCCTCCATGCGAAAATGATGTCCATATGCCCACATAGATGGGAACAAATGCATCTATAAAAAAGTAAAAAAATCACAGTGTCATTTTTCTAATTACACGAACATAATTAAAAATATAAATTATAGATATTATAATTCAACGGTGCATTATGTAATTAAAAACGTACAAAAAGAGATTATTACCGAGTTGTTTCACCCAATCCCTATGTTTAGTGCATCCTCTTCAACATGCGGGTAACGACCAAATGCACCATATTTCTCTCTGACTTGATTAACAACGCAACTGTTAGGGAATTTCATTAGCATATTTGATATTAAATGATCAGGATAAAACACGCTTCTACCATTGAACCATTCAAATTCTTTCTTGTCACTATCCCATTTCCTCCTCTTCTGCTTGTACAATGCGACCCACAATTGTGTCAGTTCCATATTATAAAGAATGAATTTGTTGATGGCTTCAATTTCTGAATTTGCTAATGAAATCAAACCAGCATATATAGTACGTATGAAATCAAAATATGCATTAATATGAAGTGCATTGTGTATAGTTACTGCGTAGAAATTTTATAAATGATAAGTCACTTACTCTTGATCATGTGACTCTTTCCATTCTTTTGGAGAATCTCCCCTTCTCTTTTGTCTTCATCCCTTTCGTTGTCCCAAATCACTATTCCTGGTGTGTTGTTGATTTGCTTGATGTACTCATTGGCATAATAGAAAGACTCATACGATATATACCCCTATTTGATAGACCCCTCAGGTTTTTCTCATTGTCGAAAAAAACCTTTAAATTTCTTCATGTACATCTCTAAGAAGAACATCCAACGACAAGAAGCCGCCCTAATTGATTCAATCTCATCTACTAGGTGGAAGATGAACCTGCAAGTCCATGAAACTTGTTGGGAGTTCCTTCTCAAACATACAAAGAATATCAACTATCTCTTGACGCCACTTTGGAATGCTATCCATATGAATCCCCTTTGATGTGATGCAACGTACAAATGCAAATAATTTATATATGACACATCGTAGGTCTTAGGGGAAGTCATGGTTCACAAATCCACACACGAGCATAGGAAAATGACACTGCAAAGTAAATAATACATTATAGAAAAATTAATTAAAGAATATCCCATTGCATAAAACTAATAAAAACTAATAAAATCATGTTTTTGACATACATACACTTAGAAAGTTCAAATGGTCATGCAATTTCAACTCCGACAAATGGCCTTCCATAGTGAAGCAACACCGTAGTGAAGACCCATATAAATAAGGAACCCTCATACCCTTTGTAATTTCCTTTGCCAAAGAAAGATCATCTTTCTTTAAAATCCACAAGACATCACCTTATTTGAAAGACCAAGAGGGACCAATCTCTCCTCTAGTTTCTTGTCTTGGCCAATGTTTCTTTTTAGTTTTTGAAGAAATAAAATATCTTCTAATAGCCAATGTGCCACTTTATTTCGATGATATGTGCCTCCATAAAGAATATGAAACATTTTTAAATATATGTTTGGGATATTGAGAGCAATATTTAGATGCTCTCAATATGGGAGATCATAAGAAATGGATTTCCTTTTCATCATGGGAAATTTCTCAACCTAGGTGTCGAAGAATTCTGGATCATCAAACATAAGCTCCCCATTTGAATTGAACATTTATGCAAAATCCTTCTCCTTCTTTGTCTCATATGTTCTAAGCCATTCAACTGGTGTCATTATCGCAAGCCTTTGGGTTCTCTCTGGTTTATGATTGAAAGTAGATGTATCTCTTCTGTAAGGGTTTTCTTCTAGGAGGGATACCCTACAATAGTCATACACTGCCTTTTGTAGGTGGTTGGACCACCTAGCCTTCAGAGAAGTCCACAACATTTACATCGATGATACCATTTTGTTATAAGACCTACAAAATTATTGTTTACATGTGTTATATGGAATTTGCATCCATGGATTAACACATTTTCCCTAGGTGGGTGACTACACCTAGAACAATAGAAAGAAAGTATTTTAACCTTTTATTATAGAAGATATATGAGATGGAGGAACTTAATTGTAGTCTTTTGCTTCCTTGATCTCTTTTGAATCACTCCCATCGATCCCACTTGAACTAAATCCACTCAAAAGGTACTTGTATCAAGAGAAACAAAAACAAGAAACGATCAAAGCATACATGATCTATTTACTATAAAACAATGGAATCAAATACATTGAAATACATAATCATCACAGATATGAACAATAATATGAGAAAAGGGATAAACTCTTTATTAATGTAGAAGGATGATCCAGGTGGATATTGGTGGCCACCCGCTAATTCCACTTGGAACCCCACAACTGTCTCTTTCAATTTTTCAGTTTCTTTAATTATAGCACAGTTTACTATTTTTAGCAGTTTTTCGGGTCCTAAACTTCTGGAGCCGTTTTGAGGCCCTAAACGATGTTTTTTGGGAAATTTACCGCCAGCGAGTATTCTGTAAAAAATCATCTTTTCCGTTGTATTCCTCGGAGAGATCTTTCCAACGGGCTAACATGCACATCAAACGGAGATAATACGACCAATTCGCGACCCCAGGAAGTTGATGTACCAACTTACCCAAAAACGGTGCCCACAATTTGGCGTTTCATCTTCTAGGGTTAGGTTTTGGAATATGAAGGGTTTTCCATTGTTTCTCAACAATAAATAGACCTTTGAGCCTCATTGTAAGACAGTTCAGAATAGTTCAGAGGCATGTAGCCACACATCTCTTCTCAGAGATAAGCTACCATCACCCTAGCTAGTTTATTTCCATTTCTGGTTGTAAGCATATTTCAGTATTTTCCATTAATGAAATGAAGTATTATTTCCACTGCATTTTTGTGTATATGGTTATCTCTGTAATTTGTTTCGTTCCTGTTTAAGTCTGGATCACACCTAGCTATTGAGGACATCCCGGTTGGCCACTTTGGTCCAACATCTGCATAAACAAGAGAAATGTTATAAGGATGCATATACCAAAAATAATTAAAAAACATCAAAATCAAAATTTTTGATTTTTTACCTTCGTCATCAAAGTCCTCTGCATCTGGTAAGGGCATATCTAGGTTTCCACATAAATTAGTGTCGCTGTATGGCCAATCCTCCACGACGATCTTTTGTCATCATAGCCATGAGAAGAATGTCAGTCAGTATGACATATGCTGACCCCCAGTGATCCTGGGCATCAGACAACTCCAGCAAGCCATCCGCGGATTGCGTGGTGCAGGAGGATCGACCTCAATAAACTAAAACTGGAATAGTGGCACTCATTCCAGGAAGAAGGTCACAAGTACTGATCCGAAGCCAAATTTCTTCAGATTCCCTGCCTTGGCCTTGGACAACTGGTGCTTGATGTTCATTTTCATGGCCTCTGCCTAGTTGAAGATCGTAGGAGCTGTGCAGTCAATAGCATAAAGGAACTTCGACTTGTTAGTCTCATGTTCTGCCTGGGACCCCACCACTTTGTTGATAGTCAATAGAAGCACCCTCAGTGTCAGATCCCGCACATTGGAAATCTCTATCTTCACACTCTTGGATTTTAAGGCCTCACGATAGTGCTTGACAACTAGGGAAGATATGCTTGCCCTAGTCGGATGTGACCCATACAAGTTCACTAGATCGCTTATGTGACACAGTCTAGTGATGAAGTACATATCTTAATTTTTCAACTCCAGCTCCTGGTCCCCAATGACGAAAATCTCGTGATTGATGTCCAAAATTCTTATCAAGTATCAAAGCAACTTGGGTTGGGCCCGCATCCTCGGTGTAAGGAAAAATTTGAGGAGCCCTCAAAGCCTCTAGGCAATTTCTATCATTCAATTTCTGGGTATCAACATCTTCATGTTCCCTTTCCTTCCAATCCACCATTTTCGGTAATTTCTCTCTTGCAAAAGCCATTTATTTGAGTCAATCATCAATTTTGGCACATAAATTCAAGTTTTAACAGTCAGTTCTTGGTAAAAAATAGTTTTTCCCTATCCACGGGACCAACATGCCTGTTTTAAAAACAATCACAGCGGTCAGCATGGATGGTTATGCAAATAACCCTCAACCGGCGCGATCCCATGCCCAAAAATTGCGCCGATCGAGGGAAATTTTTTTCTCAAAAACCTCCCTAAAAATACTATAAAATGGCTAAAAACGAAAATGAATAGCATGAAAATGAAGCTCAAGACTTCAACTGTTACCTGGAACTGACGGCTCATTGATTGACCACTCAGATCTCCTGCAATTTGCTTCGGAAGAACTAGGGAAAAAGTGGGTAAAAAGTCTTCACTGCAAAGGTAAAATGGTAAATGGTAGAAATATATTTACTTTTCCTCTTTTTATTCATTTCTTCATGAAAATATCAAGTTTCGTAAATATTTTTTTACCTATTTTACCTCAAGGACTCGATAATACACTTTGCCTTACTTGTGCAACAATAGGTGATGGATGTTCGACAATGGAAATGGGTCACATTTCATCTCTTTTCTCGACTCGTTAAACTCATATGAAAATATTGCCGAGTATTTTTTCCCTTTTTGACTCGTTAAAGAGAATAAAAATGGGGGGTCCGCTTTCAGCTCTTTTTCGACCCTTTAAAAGCGAAAATATGGCCGAGCCCTTGTCATTTTGAACTCATTAATGAATGCAAAACATCATGCCCCCAGTGTAATTTTACCCCTTTTTTGGGCTGGGATGCACTGTTTACGAAAAAGGTACTCCTTCACTAAAATGGTCAAGCAATTCTCTCAAGTATCATTTTCTACCTTTTCAGGCTCGAGAGACACAAATGTACGAAAAGGGACCATGTAGAGTTTTCTTTCAAGTGTCTTTTTCAAACTCTCTAAACATGAAAAAGATACCGAGTTACACCTTTGTTGGACTCGTTAAACTATTAAACGACATCAGATTCGTCACCTTGATGAACATGAGCTTCTCCTTCCTAGGGCTCGTTAAACTTACTAGGCCAAATCCGTCCAAAAGATGAACTTACAGTGCAAGCATTGTTATCCCCTTCAAGCTTGTGATTAAAAAATAATTGGGGTACTTGCCAAAAATGGTGGGGGGAAATTTGGAAATCTATTGAGTTGTGTTGGCATCTTACTCTTGAACATGACACTCTTTGCTTTGTGTCGGGTTGGGACATCCTCCTTTGTATCATTGACCTTCCTGGGTTTGGGCCATTCATTTTTTCCTTCCATTTGATCTCTGCCACGTCATTATGACCACCGATCCCATGGATCCAAAAGCTGCCAAACTTCCAGCGGTGTCATTGATATGTTCAAGAGTTTTCCTTTTGCAGTTACACTTATCTTTGTTTCTCTATATCATCCAAAATCATTTTGCATCCTCTTGTCTCGCGTTGATGATGTGGGATTCATTATGGCCCTGCTTCAACATGGTCACTTTTCGTCGACCTTAACTCATTATCTAGGAGGTTGATCAAGAGACTCCCTTCCAGTACCTTAGAGCTTACATTCCTTAATGGCAAGTTCTTCACACTCGATGACAAGTTCACATCATTGGCTTTCGATTGAGTGATTTCACGGGTGCTCGACTTCAGTTCCTGTATTCACATTTTGTGAATTGTGTTGATAGTACCTTGAGGTCCAGTGTCATTATTGGTGGTTTCTCTTGCACTTGTTAATAGTTTACATCATTGACTGGTAATCAAGCGACTTTCTAGCATGTTCGACATCAACACATCTATTCATATGCTAGGATCTATACTTTGATCAGGTCATGTTGGAGCTCAAGACCCTAGACTCAGATCACACAAGTCCAGGTTACGAAGTGGTGTGACATGGTGTATGATGATATGCATGTTTCTTTCAGATGGCTGGCTGTGACCAGACCTTGGGTTCATTATGATCCTCTTCGGTAGATGGCTGCGCCCGTACCTGGATCCATTTACATGATCATTCTCTAGATGGTTGTGTCCATGCTATGATTCATGTATCATTTGACAGATATCTTAGTTTATGTATATGTATTTGTACTTGCTTGTAGGTTTTCCGATGACAGACCGGTTCCCCGCACTGATTTATAAAGCATTTCATCCCTCACTCCAGCTCGACCTTCATAATTTAAGGGGCATCTGTTACACAACATTTTGTCACTGTCCCTGTACTCCCCGTTCCTTGATCCTGCAGGACCTCTACAGTGAACCCCACATGCTTTTCCTTCATGGAGAAACTCCCATTATGTCCCTCTTCATGAGCATATCATTTCCCTTTTGCACCATTTCCCCTGAAACTTCTGTTTTTCCCAGTTTACATGACCGGCGCTAATGACCTTTGTCTCCCCTGCGCTGATGTGCAGAGATTAGCACTATTCGCCACACCAATCGATGCAACTGAGATGTGTTCTAGTCACCCCGATCCTGTTATGGAATTTTTTTTAAATTAGAGCCGAAGTTTCCAACTCTAGAAGCTTAATAATGGAAGTTTGGTAAATGGTTTGGTTGGACGGGGTGGAGGATGATAGTTTGGGCTCCTTTCCCCTATAATGATGGAACTACCTCAAGGGATAAGTCCTTCTCCCATGAGAAGAGTATCCATCTCCCATACATATTTCCTATATAAACCTCCCTTCTTCCCAAGCACAAACTAGTCATAGTTAGATTGTTCGCTGAGTGTGAGTATACTATTTTGATTAGACAAGCAATCTATTACTAGTTGTAGCCATCTAGTTGTGTGAGGGAGAAGTGCATTTGGTTTGGAGTGAAGCCTAAAGGGAAGAGCCTCTAAACTATTGTTGTTTGAACCCGGTCTTGTCAGAGGAAGACTGCGACGTCAAGACAAATGGTTGTAATATCTCTTTCATATTAGTATATGAAACTATCGATTGATTTCCTACATGTTTTGTAATATTACATATTCATGTCTTAATGCTTCTTGACCCATTAAGTAGGTTGAATTGTAATTTGTATATTATTATGTTTGTGTGTTGTTGTTGTTTACTTGTTTTAGGAGCTTGAAGAAGGAAGCGAGACATTGTTGAAGCAAGCAAGCGAGGACATCATCAAGCAGGATACGCGACTAAGAGGTAGGCCCTATTGATTGATTCTAACCTAAGGAAATCTTCCATAAAATGTTTTTGTTGTGGCCAGACCCGTTATCGGGCTAGAGGAATTCATTCATGTCCACACTTATAATTTTACTTCACCACACAGATCCAAGGGTGAACCGAGTTAATGATATAGTGGTGGTTGACATACCAAAGGCCTATGGTCTTCTATTAAGTAGAGACTAGTCCAAAAAAATTCAAGGGTACTTTTCTATTGATTGGTCTCACATGTGGCTTCCCTACACGGGAAACAATAATTGGATAAGGGTGGAAAACAAGCCACATATGAATTATATCGTGAGAAAAGTGGAAGGACCCAATGAGCCCATCAACTTTGCTCAGGAAATGATCAGAAATTTCTTTTTGGTATTAGAAATGGGTTGTTATATGACACAACCATCATTCATACCATCAAACAAACAACTAAAACTCCTTCCTTGGCATCCAACTACCGTAAATGAAAACTGTATCGTAAATGTAAATAATATTAGTTTAGGTAGTACTACTTTTTAAAATAATTATATCTAGAAATTGTGTTATGATGGATCTAAAACTCGGGATGGAGCTAGTGCATGTTGCATCTTGATAAACCCAACAAAAAATAAAACTCTCATACCTTGTCACCTCAAATTTGAAATCACAAATAACACATTAGAGTATGAGGCACTGATTTTTGGATTAAAGAAAAGCATTTATCTACAGGTATAATGCCTTAATGTTATTGGTCATTCCAAAATAATCACCAAGCAAGCACACAATACAATTCATTATTTATCACCACATTTTAAAAACTACCAACAAGAGGTATGGAAACTTATCTTGCCATTTAAAGCTTTCAATGTTGTTTTAGTTCCTAGATCTAGGAATGTTGCAGCCGACACCTTGTCCAATCTAGCAACCCATTTCACACCTTTTAGAGATGGTTTGTCAATTGATATAGATTATAAATCTGTGGTTCTAGATAATGTGACTAATTTCTATGTTTTCAATGATGATAAACAAATACTGGAATTCATCACTAATTCACATGTGTTTAAAGATGCAATTATCGATGAAGATGCACATGAGAAATCTCTAGAGGATGAAGCAAAGCTGCGAAAAGGTAACTTGATGCCAAAATTTGTTGTTACATTGGAAAAACTATATGATTCATAGAGCCATTTCAGAGGATCTGTAAATACTAAAACACAAACTTCAACACTAAAGCATGAGAAAGTAAATATGGGAATAGAAAAGGACCCCAAGTTTGTAAACCTCTATACATGTTTCACCTTAGCTAAATGCCAAGAATTTATAAAAATATTCAACCAATATTGAGATGTTTTTGCCTAGCCTTACGATGATCTAAAAATATATGATACTCGAATCATTTAACATGTGATTCCCATAAAGGAAAGTGTTAAGCCATTCCAATAGAATTTGAGAAAACAATATCCAACTCTAGAACTACTCATACAGAAGGAGTTGAATAAGTTGTTGGATTCTAAGATCATCTTTAAAGTCCTGACATTCCACTTGGGTTTCTAACTTGGTCCATGTCAAGAAAAAATCAGGTGAGCTACAACTATGCGTCGATTTTTTCAATCCTAATCATGCCTTCGATAAAGACAATTAATCTATTCCATCTATGGAACAAATTCTTCATACATTATCTGGTTCTAAAATGTTCTCTTTGTTAGATGGATTTTTTGGGTACAATTAGGTTCTAGTATTTGAACCAGACAAATTAAAAACAACATTCAAGACCAAATGGGGCACATTCACATATAGATGTATGCCTTTAAGACTAGTGAATCATGGGGCCACCTTTTAGCGGGTAGGATATCACATTCAGAGGACTAATTGGGAAATGTGTGGTTGTGCACTTGGATGACCTAATGGTGTTTTCCAAAATGCGCTTAGGCCGTGTATGTCATCTTACATATATTTTCAAGTGCTTATAGAAATATGATATCTCACTCAAACCTAAGAAAAACATCTTTTTGATATTTGAGAGGAATCTATTTGGGCACATTATTGCTAAGAGTGGGATTCCTATTGATCCGGAGAGGGCAAAGGAAATCACATAGGTTTTTTACCCCAATGGAAAAAAGTCTATGCAATATTTATTGGGGAAGATTAACTTTGTTAGGAAATTCATATTCAATTTCATGCAAATTGTGAAACCTTTACAAGATAGGATCAAGAAAGATGCAATACTTAGGTGGAATCAAGTAATAAAAGAGGCCTTTGAAAAAATAAAGGAAAATATTGTTGTAGCCCCTGCTTTATTTAGTCCCAATTTTGATAATGATGATTCATGCTTTATACTTTTGCATCGAACTCTTCTCTTGCGACCGTACTCACGCAGAAGGATGACCAAGGAAATGAACAACATATATCTTTCATGAGCATCAGTATGCAAGGATCTAAGCTAAAATATCCCAATATTGCTAAGAAAGCCTACATATGCTAAAAAGTAGTGAAGAACTTCAAGCCTTATATCTTGAACAACCATGTCAATATAATCGTCCCTCACCCTACGGTTGGATCACTATTCATGCAAAAGAAGTTGGGGGAACGAAGAGGAAACTGGATGACATCACTCTAAGAATATGATCTCAAATTTAAACCAACACACACTATTAAGGGACGTGAACTATGTAAAATAGCTACACAAGTTATGGATCCCAAAACAAAAGATGATGAATATTGGGAAACGAAATTGAGAAGTATAACTCATATTATGTGTGTAATTCCACTATAGAACCATCATGGTATAGTGAGTTGACAAAATATTTGGAAGATGGCACTTTTCCTTTGGAACCTTCAGCAAAGAAAAGTGAAATTAGACTAAAGTTCGCTTAGTACAAACTCATAAATGGTATTATGTTCATAAAGCATAAAACTAGAGTCTTATTGCAATGCTTAGAGTCATCTGAAGAAAATAAATTTCTAATCGTGCTTCATGATGGACCAATTGGAGGTCACTTTGCTGGTGAAACTATGACACACAAGATTATTCACATAGGTTACTATTAGCTCATTCTATTCAGAGATGCACATGCATACGTTAAAAAATGTTGTATATGCTAAAAGTGTGCCAGAAGGGAGAAAAGAGCGGTTTCCCCATTACAACAAGTCGAAGTTGGAGAACCATTTCAACAAAGGAGGTTTGATATTATCAATGAATTTTTCCACATTCGTCCAAGAAACATTGATATATCCTTATAGCTATAGATTATTTTACACATTGGGTTGAATTAATTTCACTTAGGTTAATTCATTGAGTAGAACATCATTACTAGATCTGGGATTCTGACATATCTTGTTTTTTATAATGCTACTCCTTTGTCACCATTAAGATTATATTAATTTTCTTTCGAAAAATGTATTGTTTTGAAACATTCTTCAAATTATTACCCCCAAGGCAATGGTTTTGCATAGTCAAGTAACAATAACCTAATCCATATCATCAAGAAAAATGTGGTCTCCAAAAAATGTAATTGGCATAATGCCTTATCTAATTCTACGCGAGCTGACCAAGTAACACCAAAATTATCCCTTTGTATCTCACCCTACTTATTAGCATATGGGAAGGAAGACATCCCCCCCCCCCAATCTTTATCTTCCCACCTTGTAGGGCCTTGCCCTATCATTAAAATTTGAATTCATACTCTTCTAAAACTTGAGGAAGAAAGGAAAAACACTCATTCAAAATTTCAAACTCATCGAGCAAGGATTAAATGGTTTGATAAAAAATATGCAAGTGATAAATAGTTTTGTGTGGGCGACCTTGTATTGAAATGAGACAAACCCCATGAAGACAAGAGAAAACACACCAAGTTCCAATCATTATGGCTCAATCCATTCCTTGTTCATGAGAATCTTTGCTTGAATACTTATAGATTTCAAACCCTATATGAGGAGATTGAGTGCCTCCCTATTAACGACCAAGATACCAAACCTTATTTCCAATAACAATTTTTTAAGTTGTTCTCCTTTTTACATATTTTGATTTATTCTTTTCCTTTATGTCATTTTGCATTATTTATCTAAATTTTCTTTTCATTATGCATTTTACTATTAGTACCTTATACATAAATAAATGACCTTGTACATAAATAATCTCGCCTCTACCATGAATAAATTATGCTATTTCGAATAAGTTTGTTGTAACTATTCATTGAATGGCTAACATTATGTATCCATCAACTGATAAAACCCTAAATACCTCTATGAGTTAGCCTCATTCATTTGGAAAATAAGAATCAAATCTGGTGGGGATCTCTCCAAAGCTCGAAAAACCAAAATCTTTAGTGAAATCTCCATAACTTCATTAATTTTGAATTGATAAATTATGAGCGTGAATGCGTTGACCCAATGGTTAGATAATGGATGGGGAGAAAATAGTAATTATGGGCAATCCCATTTTCAAAACATCTTTAAAGTATCTGAAACATAAGGAACAACCCCTCTACTCATAAAATAAGTCAAGATCCCTCATCCACCATAGCACAAAATGCCTAAAACAATGAAAATTTGCATGCAAATAAAAATAAATAAAAGGGTAAAGGCATGAGAAAGGCTTCCTGCATAGAGGGGTTGCAAGTAAACTTGTCAAGGATATGGACACTCACTGGCAGTGAAGTAATGCTTGTGATTTCTTGAGTGACTCTATTGAGGCTTTGGACACTTACTGGTAGGAGAGAAACGACAAAGACTCATATCTAATTATGAAAATTTCCAACTCAAGTACATAATATCTTTGTCTCACACTGAATATTTTGGTGTTGACTCTTATCTAAATTGGTGTGTTACGAGTTGAGATCAAGATAAGTTAACATAGAGACTAAAACCTCTAACTAGGACCAATCAATAGAATGAGTGGTACCCATGGATTTGAATCAATACTTATCAAATGATAATTTCCATTATAAATAAGGGATAGAACAAAGATGTTAAGTTTCAACCAATGATTCCAATTGTTGTAGCAGCTACGACAAACCCCCATTTTTTTTCTGTGGGATCCCCTCTTTTTCAAGTTATAAACATATCTATGAAACCCTACTTCATGACCCAAAGTCACCAATGGCAAGAGATAATTAACTTAAGGCTAACTGGAGAAGTGTTTAGCACAACACACTTTCACAGAGCAATGTTATTCATCATGTCAAGTTAGTGTTATGTAGATTCTCAGCGTAGCACATCACATCCTTACATGTTAGCACAACACAAATTCAGTGCAAAATGATGCAAGAATATAAAATAACTCACTGCCTTAGTGCTTGTATCACTTCCTCTTGTGAAAGGGCACTGTTGACACATTTAATGCCTTTTACACATGCTAAAACCTATAAATATACCTCGTCCAATTCATCTTTTACTATTCATATTTGTTGTAAGAGCTCTTTGTTCCCTCAATACAGCACATCCTATCAGTGCACCTACCCCCTTGAGGCACACAATTCCACCAAGAATGTAATGGTTGCGCCATATGTAAGGTAATTATATACACCTTACCTTGTAATTATGCTTTGTCACTTTAACTTTTTTTTTATTACATATATATTATTTCACACACACACACAAAATCCTTTTCTTCACTTACTCTTCTTACTCATTCTTTTTTTCCTCCCCATTCTTGCTCGCACCTTCCAAAACCCTCATTTCCCTTTACACTTAGTCTATTTTTCCTTCCTTACTTCTCCTAATCATAGTGGAAACTCCTTTGGAGATTAGCATCTCCCAGTGCATTATGACGTACTCCATGTAGCATTGATATGTTATAACCTCACATTTTATTTTATCTCAAATCACCAAATGCGTCGTAGGAATAATTTGTAGTATATATCTCCCCCTTACACAATGGTGCAGGCTTAACCTACAATGTGCCTTTCCTCCTTCCATAGTGGAACAAACTTTATATGTAACTTATGTTTCCCTTTGGCTCAATGGCGCAAGATTCATACTTTGTTTTCTCTAATTGATACCACTACTACAATATTACCATAGAACATATTTCTTTGTAGCACACCCATCATTGATAGTTTGTAGTCCTTCCTTGTGCAATAATGCATTGAATTGTCACACAAAATATTGCTTCCTTGTGTTGAGCATTGAGTCTACTTTGGTTTTCTAACATTGTTTATCATGATGAAATATTTGAAATGTTAGGTACAATGGATTTTCAATGTCTTAGCATTTCATCATGAACATAAGAGATGGCCCCACCTAATAAGAGACCAGGCAAGGAAATTGTTGAAGATGTTGTAGAAGAAGGGTCAGAAGGAAGTTCCATAACCTCAACCCCAACATATACAAATACAACATGTTTTATTGAGAAATCCATGTCAAAAACCTTTTCTAGGATATATTAATTGTTTTCTCAAAAGGAAATCCCTCGAGAAGAAGAAGATAGTGAAGTGTAAGAAAATGTTAGGAGATCTTGGTTATATAAATTTGCATCACATCCCATTGTCTTCCTTTTGTGTAGAGACCATTGGTTGGATCATAAAATGCATTGATATTAAGGGCATGACCATTGGATACAATCATGATGTAACTTTAGTAGCATATATATACTCGTTGTACTACTCAAAACCCCCCATTAGAGTTAATAGTAAAACTAATAAATAATGGGGACCCTTTTTAAAATTTAGGATAAAATCCAAAAATTTCCAATAAAATAAGATAATATTAGCTTATTGTTCCAAAAAACTTGATTTATCCCTTATCGAAATCCTTACATCGGAGCTTAAGCCTTTAAAACATTGGCTTTTATTTAAAAATCTCATCAGAAGTATTTTTATAGGAACATTCCAACATGTCCCCTTAAGATAAATTGTGACCAAACCATTCCCCAATTGAGTTTTCTACTATCTAAGCCTAAAAATGATAAAAACACTCTTTTATGAATATAATAATAAAGGTTTGACCCCACAAGATTGCCACGTAGCCTATCGGGATTTCAATATCATCATTTTCATTTGGATGTGAATGTCACAAACCTCTGATTCTCTGATCCTCCTACCTTTGATATCCCTTCCTACTACATTCTCTAATATGTGACTTTGCTGATGCCACAATAACACTCATCTTTGATATTGATTATACCCCTGATCTCTGATCTCTGATATTAGCGAACCTTTGATCTCTGATATGCTAGCCACCACTCATTTCACAACATTCATATCATGACTTCCTAATCGATTGTTATCCTTTCAAATCCCTATTATGAAACCTCTAATAACTCTTCCCACCTATAACTTTGACCTTTACACTCTATAAGTTTATTGGAGAGGAACAATATCACAAGTTTCAACGATGCAACCAAGTAATTTCGCCAATAAAATCCTTTGATATGCCGATGTGTAACAAATCCCATGTGAATCCACATTTTATCAATTAATGGTAGAATGTAGCAAATTTATGGTTTTCAAAGTGCTAAACGTTTTCATTATTGCTAACAATTTGCTAAGATTTCGCTCATAAAAGACTTGGATTCATATGAAATCAGTTATTTTCTCTAAGTTATTCGCTCTAAGTGAAATTTTTTGCTCACTCTCATGTTTCTCTTGGCAGGCGAGTCTCGATAAACGGAATTCAGTAGAAATGTCTTGGCCAACTAAACCCAGAAGGAAACTTGGTGTTCAACAACAACTAGTCTCTCCTCCACCCGAGGCTGAAAAATGCATGCGTTGTTCTCTGATACTACATGCACCTTGGACGTCGGAACCTCTACTTGGGAGGCCATGTACAATCTCTTCGAAGAATAAGAATTGAGGTTCACAAGAAAGATAGTCACAGCTAAATATTTTCTCCTTGTTTCTGATACTACATACATCGATGTGGCCAATTCATTCCTCCACAGAAATGTGACTCGACCAAACATCTTTCCTTACACATATATGATTAGATGGGACATTGAATTTTATGACCAAGAGGAACACGGTCATCATCTCATTCACCAGCAAAGACTTGTCTCAAATGTACTAGTTATCGTTGCCTCAAAAGAAATATGGTAAGGAATTCATTGAGAAATTCATGAAGGAGAATGAGGATCAATCATAGGTCATCAGAGGATTGAGAAGGGATTCTAACAAGCACAAGTGAGAGGAAAGGGGTATGTACGCTGTAGCTTCTCTTGTCGGACCCTACTGTTATATTGTTGCCATGATGTGTAGACTATTTGGTTATCCTAATACCCATAAGTTTTCAGACCAATGGGTACTGTTGATTGATGTTGCCTCTGATAGTTATGTTATGGACTGGGGAACCATTATTTCTAATAACATAAGTGCCCAAATCCTAGAATATAGAATGAAATGAAATTTTTCTGAGAATATTGTTCCCCCCTTCTACATGAGTGCTTACATAATGGATTCTATTTGCTTCACTTCTTATTTCCCATATATGGGATGGAAATGGACCATACAAGACCCTACTCCTATCCACATCTACCATAGCATTCTCTGGGAGTCAAAACACCAGCCCCATTTCTACAAAATTTGCCATGGCATTATGCTACCAATACACTAGCTTGTCTTTAGTGAGAAAACCCCTAGAATGTCACCTGAAGCCAATAATAACTTGTTATCAATTGGAAGATGGTTTGGAGAGGAGTCCTTTACCTATATTCAAGTTTTCTGCAATCTTTCACACCCACATGTGTTTCCCCTTTATGTTCCCAACAAGCTCCTAGCCCAAGAAATAGCTTATCAAACTATGGGAAATGGCCTATCTAAGGTGATGAAAGAAAACAAAAAGACAATATGCCCTATCTTTCCCCTTTATTGTGGTGTCTATTCCCTTGAAAATTTCAAGCATGACACTCTAGAAATTGAGGAAATCTAGAATCTTAATTTTCCAAACATTCCTAATCAATAGTATGACCCCAATGATACTTCCAAGAATGTTACAATTCAGGCGAAACTCGGGCAGTCCTCAAATGAACCTGATAAGTTTGATTATTTATTTGATTCATCCTTTGACTATGAAAAGGTTGAGAAACATGCAGTATCACATTTGAGTCCCGAAGAATTGATTCAATTCAATCAATACAGGACTAAAAGCATTTCCCATTTGCCCAAAGATTTGTTAAAACTTAATCAAAAGTGCACAGAGCAGGATGCAGGAGTGAGCACATCACAGATTCCAGATGTGACTCATATAAAAGATACATAGGCTTCTTCTTCTTCACAGGTGGAGGAATTTATAACATATAAGAATTTGGATTCGATTTGGGAGAAGTTTACCAAAGAGGTTGACCCTAAAAATATGCAAACTTCATTCCAGGTGAAGATCACACAGACTCCTGAAGTCACGGAGAAGACCTCGTTCACTGTTGAGGCATCTAAGAAAACTATGGACACTGATGAGTTAGAGATCATCCCAGTATTTCTGACCTCTGAGGTCATTTTTAAAGTTGAGGAGATTCCTCCTCTTGATGTATTTTGTAGTCTGAAGCACAAAGTGGTGGTCAGCAAATAGAGGAAAAGGAGAAGAACCTAAAAAAGCTAGGATTTAGTTCCAGGTAATGCCTCCTTTCAAGTACTTTGGAAATACTCTCAAGTCAACCCTGCCAAAGATCTAGGAAGGCTATCATAGTATGCAAAAGCATATTCCAATGCAACAAATGATAAAGCCTCTGAGGTGCAACAACTCCTAAGGGAGAAGGATGAGAAGATCAGGTAGCTTGAACAAGGGTTTAGAGAGTTAAAAGAAAGGAGTTGCTAAGGAATGGAAAGCTCATCTTGCACAACTACAAACAAGTTTTGATAGATAAATAATCACTATGAATTGGATATAAAAAGTAAGCATTCTGAAATACAGGAGCTGCAACACAAGATTGAGTAATTGAAATTCGATCCCAGAGATAGTAGAGTTCATGAAGGAAGCAGGATAGATGAACAACCTCCTTGCTCAATAGTAGGTTGCTTTTTGTCAGAAACTAGCCATCATCCAATACATGTGTCAACCAATCAACTCAATGGTGAATCAGTTATCTAATCTAAGGACATACTGTAGAGAGGTAGAGGAAAAGATTTTTGATTTCATAGACTGGTAGAATAGTTCTTAGGGTCGATCTCTCTAAAATCAAAGAATCTCATAAACACATTTTTTTCCAAGAATGGGATATAAGGCTTAAACATGCAAATATGGAAATCTTTAGTGTTAGGTACATGTGAAATAATATCATGGAATCAATCAGCAATAGCCTACTGCAGGCTAACTTGATTTCATACTTCCCTGAATATACCTTTCCCAATGTAAAATTCTTAACAAATACTTGGCAAGAATCATCAAAGAAGAAGGTTGAGGGAATTAAGGCTATGTCAAAGATTGACTTGGAATGCCATTGGAATTTCTTAGTCAAACCCCATAGTCAGTGGTTGATGTTGAGGTGTCTTTCAAATACAACCAACCATCTTCTTCTAACACTCAACAATGCGTTATTCACTAAATGGATGTGCATTAATCCTCACCATCCACCTGAATTTAATTTGATGATAGACATATGTGAGCTTCGACAGCGAATGGCAAAGAAGTCTTCTTCCCATTCATGATCAAGTTGTTATAACATTAAGCTATTATTATCTTGTATTTTATTTTAAGTGTGGTTTTTTTAAACCACCTCGGCATTTTATGGAACTTTTTTGTATTTGAATTTTGATTTCGAACTATAAATCCCCTTCATTGTTATGAAGAAGGGGTTCTAAATTTTTGCAAGAAAGCTTTTGGTTTACACTACTGTAGCTGAAAAGAATCTTAATAGAAAGAAGAACCACTCTGATTTTACTAATGAGCAAAGTTAATGTGTATCAGGTACTACCATATGTATACTAATGCTATGTTTATGAGTTGAATTATTATTTTATTTCAAGTTTGTCGTATATGTTATTGCATGTGATTGAGAAATTATCACTATTGATGTGTTTAAATCAAAATATTTTAAGTTTATAGATGAACAACGCTATCTTATATGTGCAATGAATTATACCAACTAATTTAATTAACTATATAATTAAATTAGTTATCATTATTCGTTTTAACTTCATGAATGATTTGATAATCTACATTATCATGTTATAAGTGAAATCTTTCTTAAGTCACATATATAGAAGATACATTGTCCCGAGATATATATTATAAGCCTATTAGTTATATTTATTTCTCATTTATCTACATTCATTAGCTTCAAACTTATATATCTTTCATCTATCTTTATATCTTTTTAAGGGAAATTATTCCCATAATTCCAATCAAAGCCACCATTCCAAACTGGAAAAAGAGTTGCATTAAGTTCCCGACCGGGTGGTTTTCCCCGATGTTGAGGCTGATATTTTCGAGCCATCAACAATACCCTTGATTTGTGGAATACTAAAAATTACCTCAACAATACCCTTGAATTTTGTAATACTAAAAATTACCTAACTAGAAGGTAACACTCATATCGAAGTGGTATGAAGGTTTTGGACTAAGAAACCAGGCTATCTTGAAGATTTGGTGGCAAGAGACAAACAAATTCTAGACAAGAGTTGATGGGGTCTACAAGACCAATATATTAATGAAAGCATACCAACTAGTAGTGGCCATGTGTTGTCGATTGTATGATAGACCCAATGCAGAGACATTTGAAAATAAATCGGTTTCATTAATGTATATTTGCGCCCAAGAAGGAAGCATGTTCAATTCGGCATAAATCCTAGCAACTTCCCTTCAAACAAGAGTACAAGAAGTTCATACTCCAGTCGTAGAGATACAACCTGAATTCTACATGGCATCATATTTTCCAGATGGCATATGCCTGAAATATTAATTTGATATATTAGGATGGAGATGGGAAATCGCCAGAAATACTACCAATACACATATATTGCACAATATTATGGAAAACTCATTACAAGGAACTTTACCACAAAATAACTGAAGGTTTTATCTCACCCTTGTTCCACATTCTTTTCAACATTGAGTCACACTGCATGTCCAATCAAGCTATGCCAACACTACATGATATAGTTGATTGGTTCACACCAGTGGGTGCCACACACAAGTATTTAGAGCATACAAACCTCCACATCAACTCCCTCTATTCGTCACTGAAAAGGTGATATTGTAGGAAGTGGTGTATCAAGTGACAACTAGACTTGGAGGCATGTTATAATGAGAAAAGGAATTTCAATGGCTTGTTTTCCCAATATATGTAGGCACATACTATGTAAAAATTTATAAAGAAGTGAAATTTGAAGCCATTGATTTGGAATGCTTCAAATTTGGTGAGCTTGGTTTCCATAGATATGACCCCATAGGCATTGCAACGACTCACTATTATCAGCTAAATTTTAAATGGCCATACACATCAAGCATTTATGATGAAGAAGAAAATATCAAAAACTTCTACAATGCTACATTGGTTTTAGATGCATAGAATATGGTCAGTGGAACTTAACCTACAAATTGATTTGAACCTACCAACAAAGATTCATCCAAAGGTAAATATTCTAGACAAAAAGGCTACCCAAAAGAGAGAAAAAGAAAAATAATCAACCATGAAGGAGAGACAAAAGAAGTTAAAAGAGGACCAAACATTGTATAAAGAAAGAGAAGCAAATGAGAAATCATAGGCTAGAAAAAGGCCCAAAGGGAAGAGGAAGAAAAGAATAAATAATAAGAAGAGAGGAAGAAACAAGAAACAAAGAAACAAGAAAAGGAAAGACCGTAAAAAGAATAGTTGATAAACATGCATAGGAAGAAACAAGATAGAAAGAGTAGGTTGAAAAGGAGGCTCATGTCATATTTCCCACCATGTTTGTTGATCCTTCTACCCCAATTTCCATTCCACACACAAAAGGCCACCTACCACTCAAAGAGATGGGTATCACAACTAATGAAGGAATTCAATTCCTAGATCTTGTGAACTTAAAATTTGATCACAACTCTAGTAGAATTGTTCAAGAATGACATAGGTACTTAACTTGAAAAACGATAAAATTGATCTCGATGACTATTAAACGATATATAGTGTTGTACACCATGAAAAATAATTTAGCCATTACTTCAGAAGGATCAATCCTGATGATGACTCTTGTTCTAGACTCGAAACGCCGACAACATAAAAATGAAGACTATGGAATATCCGAATTCAGAACCTCAAATACCACACCACAGAAATCTACAAACCATTATTGTTCTTTTCTACTACTGAAAAAAACATTGAACACTTTCTAGCTAAGTTCAAAGAATTATAAAGAAGCCTGATGAATGAAAAACTAGAGAATGAAGGATCTAGAAAGAGAACCAAGCCTTGTTAGCCTCAAGCTCCCATGATAATGATTTTTGTGCATCGACATTAAAAGAAAGAAAAGTGTTGGAATATATCATGAAGAGACTATACACGGAAATGATCACACTTTAGAAGGAAACTTCCACGTTTATGGCCATTCAAAATGCACTCAAACCAAAAGGTACACTAATAAAGGAAGCCTCAATAGTTGTGGAAAAAAATGAATGGGTGGAACATTTAACATCCAAATGCACTGGAAAACTTACCAAGAAGAGATGAGATAGGAGAAGAAAAGGATAGGGAAGAGATCAGGTTGACCATCCAAGCTCAAGAGAAGCTAGCAAAAGACGTAGGTAGAATTATGAATAATGATCAGCAACTTCATAGTATGATGGAAGTTCTTTTCAAAGCTCACAAAATAGTCCCCATTAGAGGACATGGAGAGATAAGGAAAAACCAATCAATAAAAAGATAAATTCAAGAGATGATGGATGCACATAAGTTTTCCATAACTCAGAAGGACCTCAAGCCTACCAGAGAGACTATTGAGTGGCACGTAGTGGAACCAACAAAGTTGCACAAGATGCTCACCACATTATTCCACCGAGTACACTCTGATATGAAAGCAGTAGTGCCTAGTTATTTCAAGTATGAGATTAATTATGAAAATATGATATCGAACAAAGTCTTGTCCATATTAGTTGATTACAAGGCATAGGATGTTTAACTGGCTCAGGAATTACAAGTTCGATCCCTACCCTTGGCTATTTTAGAATTAGTGCCATAAAGGATATTTATTTTATTATTTTGAATTTAATGTAATTATGTGAGAATAAAATAGAATTAGAAATAAAATAAAATAGAAATAGATCAAGTCACAGTTTTTCAATCCCACTATTGGGCCTCTTGGATAGACTGTGTGATTGTGTACGCAATATTTCAACATCAATATTCAAAATCTCTTTTGAGCCATGACAAGCATTTCTTTCAAATGTTATTGATCGTTGAAAGACTATCCTTGTTGTTGTTTAAGGGTATGTGATCATTGTCCATGTGTTGAGGTTTAAATATCTATTCATTAATCAAAAACTTATATCTTTCCTAGGATTGTTCGTCAATTTATATACCCGTTCATACTAGTTATTAGTTGCAAACTATTTTATAATTGATAGCTAATACACTTCTATATTCATGTATCTTAATAAAATATTGCTATCACCCTTTCTTTGAGGTTCATGATTATCTACCAATTTGTTGCAATATCCGTTGAGTCTATTACTTACTGTATTTACATAAGTTGTTCTAAATTGCATCTCAACGGGAGTCTTATTTGGGTTTACCTTCCCTCGCTTTGTTCATCCATATTATTATTTTCACCAAATATGATATGGAATTCGGCCCAACATTCCAGATAAGACTCTTATCCCAAACAATGTGAGGTCTAATTGGGACTTCATACCAGGGAAATATTCTTAAAATGCAAGTGGTGCATTTCACCCCATCAGCATAACCTAATGCTTAAATGAATGCCTTGTTTAAACATTTTTTCTACCTTTCTTTTACAATTATAAGATTAGGAAAACCTAAATTATGTGCTTCCTCCAAACATTAATACCCACGTTTTTATAAAGTAATATACATATAATGTTCAACATTATAGTTGGGTACCATTAAAATGTATACTGTAAGGCCATTTTGCCACCCTCCAACCCATAATTTTTCCTTTTCTCACATTAATTAACATCTTTTTGGCCATAATGTGTTTAATAGGAAGAGTAAAGGATGTTTGACATGCTTCATGGCCTAATGTAGTTAATGTGCAGGAAAAAGAGCATTTTTTAGTACATTTATGATGCAGAGGCATGCTGGAGGAATCTAGAGGAAGTGTGGGAGGCTTGTCCCTTGCATTTGCTCTCTTTTGACTTGAAGTGATCCCTCGAATCAACCATATAGTACAACTCGAGGTATAATGGTAGCCGATGAACTCAAGTGAATGCGAGGATCTAAGGGAGCTAGATCCACTTTTCTCGATATTTTGGAGGGAACCAACCCTCTCTCCAATGGGGCCACCCCTCATTCATCTTTATATAAATCAATAAGCCCAAGAGCTCATTAGGATTCAAATTTTTGAAGCGAGGGTTACCAAGAGCCAAGTGCTCAAGATTTTCATTTTTATTCTTATTTTCGTGATGTATCTAAACTCTATTTTATGTTAATAAAAGGTCTATTGTTGCTTCACATCTAAGTTTGTTTTAAAGGGTTTAGTCCCCTTGGTTTAGGGCCCAACCTAGAGGCTCCAATCCCTCTTTATGTATCTTGTTTATGCATTATTTTAGTACCAATATTTCCTTACTTCCTAGAAAATTGTGGTTGCAAGCCTGATTACCACCTCTATTGTGGGAGTGTGGTTGAGGAGTCTACAACAACAAGCCAAAAATATGTGGTTTCTTTCCTTTGCAATTTGCTAGGCTTTAGCTCGTTGTGTCTTGCATACTTTGTTTCTACAATCTCAGAGTTAAAATCATATTTCTCAAGTTTTCATGTATGTAGGTTAGATGCATGTTGTAAGGTGAATTAGTTCTTAATGAAATAAGATCCTTCTTTGTTTGATTTCATAAAATTTGACTCATTATTTCTTGCTTAGCTTAATTTGATGCAAATCGATCATCATTTTTAGTGCAAGAAAAGGGATTGTTGTTATTATGCAGGTACTATTAGTGGATTGTAGGCTTATCACACTCATCCTAAATTCCCCTTGTCATCATCAATTCCTTCCTTGTCATCTCACTTTTCCCTCAAAATTCTGCCATCAGGACCATATATCTGGGTTATTTGAGGGACACTGTGTGCATTTGTTTTTGTGCAAGATGGGCCTTTGAGAGGTATTAGGCTTGGAAAAAGCCTCACATAACCATAATATACCCTTTCCTATCCTTTACTGCATTCGAACCACCTTTTCTGCCCTTAGGATGTTCATGGAATCAATCATGTAGCAAAATAGAACAATCGCATAGCTTCCTATAACAATCATGTAGCATCTTGTAGCAATCATCTAGTGGTCCCTAAAATTGACCAGATTTGCTCCAAAAGCTTGTTTTTTGTCTTTTAGGCTCAAATAATGACCCTTAGGCTCTGAATCCATGATTGAGGAAGACCAAAGACCACTTTGAACCTACCTTTTTCTCACTGCAAATACAATTCTCCAATTAGGATTAGGTGACAAATTTCTAAATTGATTGGTAATGATGATTTCCTTATGAAATGAATATGAGTTTTGTTACTCCAGCCAAGTCCCTTTGAACATAGTGGTTAAAAGGGTGGTTTTCCAATGAAAATTAGATTAGGCCTTTTTCTTTGAGTTCATGCTCTTAGGATTTCAATCACAAAGTGTTGCTCCTACATAGAATTAGTTTATTTTCAAAGAAAATTTTCACATTCAACAATTAGACTAATGATTCACATTATTTCAAGTAGCACGAGGTTTACATTTTGTAAATAGACAAGTACTTTTCATTCCTACAATTAGCATAGCCTTTACATTCTTGAAACTAAGGTTAAAAATTACATTTGATGAATGAGACTTTCCATTTATGCAATTAGAGCAATAGTTTTTCATTCTTGCAGTTAGAGTATAACTTTTCATCTCATGCAATTCCCTTCCTTGAGATAGCTAAAAGAGTGGTATTTGTATGCCTTTATTGGGTACATTTCTTGAAGGTGGAATGAGTGCTTGAACTATTGTGCATACAACACTATCACCTCTTAATTTTTTACAAACCCCGGGTTGATAATTAAAGTTGGTGACCTTGGGAGTCTCAACAATCATGTTGCGATACTGGGGCTCATCACTTTTTGGTGTCATTGCAGGGGGAGTGTCCAAGTACATTTTTTTTCTATGTAGAGGTTACCTTTCTTTCTTTTTCCATCATTTTTTATATATCAACATTGCTAAATTGAAAAAGATTAAAAATAAGAAGAAGAAGAAGAAAACATAGTAAAACAAAACTAGTTCTTTCGTACCTCATAGGAGTAAGGATAACCAAGGGAAATTTCTACCAAAAACCACCACCCCCTCAAGCAGTCAACCATCCTTCTTCTTTGGTGACTGTAAGCTTCCCTCTCTAACCACAGGGTAGTTATAAACTCCTCTAGATGAGCAACCTGGAATTTTTGAAGAACCCATATGGGATGTAGAGCCCATATCACTTATCCAAAACATGGCTAAACTACGGAAAATGAGTTCTTTCCTATCTTAGAGACCTTTTGGGAGTCCAAGATGAAGAATATAAGCCCTATTTCCCTTCCACATTTCCATGGCTTAGGCTCTAAGGACCCTGACACATTTATGTTTAAGTTTGTTATAGTTTGTAGGACCTATGATTATGCCTCTAATGAACAAAAGTTGAAGTTGTTTCCCTCCACCCTCAAGGATGCAGCCTTCTGTTGGTTTATGAGTCTACCTAGGCACAAATGCAATAAGCCTTTAATGAGAAGTACAGGGACTATTGTACGTCTAAGGATACAAAAGAAGAAATGTTTAGAATGACCCTAGGGCCAGATGAGTCATTGGAAGACTATGAGGAAAGGTTCTAACTCAATTATAGGAGGGATAACTATATCTTTGATCATGAATCACTCAAGCTTGTACTTATCTAAGGTATTAGGGAGGATGTAATGGAGACCCTCAATCTGCTTTCTAGAGGAGATATTTACCAACTCACCTATGATGACATCAAGATAGTATTCAAGAATCATTCTAGGGCTTCTAGGAAGAAAGATAGGTCTAGTCAAGGCCTAGTAAACTCTTTTCCCTCCACATCAACTATCAAAAATGAGATATGGATTACGTTGGAAGACTTTAAGATTGAAATGTTGCATACCTTTTCCTTGCAGATGGATACTATATATATTAAAAGGATGCAAGAGGAAGCAGAAAGGGAATTATCCATCATTTTCCCTAGATGCACTAAGATGCATCCTAGAAATGAGTGCCCATTGAACACCATAGAGTTCTTGTCTATCTTCCCAACTCTTCTAGGACTAAAGGTTGTGTACGAAGGGGATGATCATGGCCTATAGAAGCTCTGTTCCATCAACCAAAGGAGGCCCCAAGACCCTCGACCTTATCAACAAGGCATGCCAATTACACAATATCCTTCTTAAAATTCAAATCAGAATACACCTTTCCATCCCTGGTACCCTCCAACTCATCCATATTGGTCCATGCCCTCTCCTTAGTCCTATTCTCCTCAGTTTCCTCTTCATCCTATCAACCCATCTTTCCATCCATATCAATCTCAGCCTCCTTAATGGGGAAACTCCTCACAAGGATGTAGGCCTCAGGAAACCCAATCTCATGCCTTAATGCCTCCTCACCAACCTGAACCACAACTATCTCACCACAACCCACCTAAGAAACCTCAAATTATTTCGCAACCCAATCTGAACCTCAACAATAAGCAGGCAAAACAAGTTTACAATGGGGAAACACCTTATCTTGCTTATATTGTGGAAATCCTATAGATCAACCTTCAGCCTGAGAAGGTAATTCCATATGATAACCCACCTTCTCCACTTGAAGATATTAAAGAAGAGAAATAATTTAGTACCTATTGTGGTGGCTACAACCAACCTCCAAAATTTTGGCCTACACCAATTTTGGAGCCTCCCTTGAAGAGTTCACTTGATGACTGCACACACTCAGGTTCACTCTGGGAGCTTGTGTGAATATTTACATATGCCTTTTTTGTTCATTGCATTCAAGACTCTGCGTGCTAATGTCCAAGTCATGCTTGCGACAATGTTCTGGTTATGCTCGAAGTATTCACTTCATATGTGTTTGTTGTGTTCGCCATGAAAGCATCTATCGCACTCACACATAGAGTTGCACTCGTTTTTGCGCAAGTGTCATCTCGATCAATGAAAAATCAATCATGAGTATCATTCTTGTCACTTGCACCGTCGGTTCGTCATGTTGAACATGTTTGTCTGAATGGTTCGGTCATTTCATCATCAAGTCATGTGAGTGTGTGTTTGTATGACCACCTATGCACCTTTCGATTATTCACACACTTAGTCATTTTTGCTGAAGTTATGATGACCGGACTCCTCACTGACAGCCAGACCATCACCCTACTTTTGACTCAATCAACTGTCAACCAAAATAGCACAAAAGCACCAAGCATGTTGTGATTGTCACATCCAAATGGACTGCTCCGCCAGAAACTGTGTATGTCCTTTGTGTTATGTGTTCCTAGCCAAGTTGGGACTAATCCCTTTCAACCTGGAACTCAACTTCACCTTCTTCCCCTCACAGTGAAAAAACCATTGACACAAGTACACTTACACTCACCAGGCACACAAACCTCACTTCTCGAAGATAAAGCGAACCACTCTCCTGTGCTGACAAGCAAGAGTTGAGGCAAATCCTTAAGATAATGGCAACTGGGCCATCATACCAGATGGGACTTCCACACCAAATGGTGTGAGGTCTAGTTGGGACTTCATACAGGGGTGATCCCCTAAATGTTGACGGGTCCAACACCATTAACATTTATGGCACTAGAAGGAGGGAAGCCAATTGTACATAGTTAAAATTCCCCTCACACTCACTCATCAACCATCTAATCAAGGAAGTAACTCTCACTCCCTCTCTCATGACTCAACAATTGGTTACTCCTCACATCCCAAAATTAAACACGATATTTCATATCAATACCTTCGCTTTGTCCATCCCATCACTCGCCAGTTCATGAATGCAGTCGAACTGATCCCAAGCTTACAGTATCTTCCACACGCATCTAATAAGCCAAAAGCCACTCCCACAGGGGTTGTTGTATCATCGGTGGAAGAAGCACTCCTTGCTACTCTTGAAGGTTTGGAAGAAGCTATTGAAGACGAAGAGGAACCTCCAATATTCTTTGAAGATGAATAAGGCAGTCTTGTGGTCTTGCGATCAAACTCCGGTATAGAAGGCGGAGGGGAAGGCAGCGGAGGGAGTGGAGGCGGAGATGAATTGACAGACTCAGATCTGGAGCCACCAAATTCTGAAGAATAGGAAGAAGACAAAGAGGACGAAGAGGATGAAGAGATGGCTGACCTAAATCTTGAATGGATGACTTAGGGACCATTGGTTCTCCCAATTGTTCTGCACAAGATGCCGAAGCGAGTAGAGAGAATGAACATCAAGTTCAACCCTAACGGTTTGGCGAAGGTAGAAAACCACATAGACAACTTCTACCTACAGCTGCAGACCCTTTAGGTATGTTATGATGACATAGCATGTAGCTTGTTTCCATGTACCTTGGACAGTTGCACAGCTGCTTGCTATCACAGCCTTCCTCCCAACTCCATACAAAACTGGGGTTTTTTCAAACGTATGTTCCTTGAAAATTTTGTTGATGACAAGACCCCAGCCATGCTACTCAAAGAATTGGGAAGCTCAGCATGGAGGGAAAAGAGAAAGTGAAAGATTTCGACATCAAACCTCATGACTCCATCACTGTCGACTATTACATGTCTACACTGCTAACCACCATTGCACAGTTCATCAAGCGAGCTGCAAAGCCAACACTTTTAGAAAGATACAAAGAGGCTATTGCTATTGAGAAAGACTTGGGCACCATTGGATTCATCAAGGATGAAAAATCAATGAAAGACTCCAAGGATGCGAGCAAAAAACCCCAAGCAATAGCGAGCAATGGAAAAGACAGGGAACCAACTGATATTGAGACCCTCACTAGCCTTGTCAAGAACTTGACCACCGAAATGTCCAAACTCAAGCGATGGAAGACAAAAACATTCACGAGCAGCCATCTGCCCAGACAGATACAGGCAAGTAGTTCATCAACTGCCTCATCAAGCAACAACCGATTTGGTTCCAAATTTGCGCAGAAGCCTATGTTCCAACTCAATCAATGCTTGATCCTAAGTTCTATTCATTCCATGAATAATTTCACCTTGAGAACTCTTGTTCAGATTGGAAGCAAGTTGTTACCTCTGTCTCTACTCATACACTAGATGTGGATGGCGACATACAAGAGCAGTCGAAAGACACTGATGATAATGAAGAGGTTGCACCTGATGAAGCACCAAGTTTTGGGCATGTGGTGAACGCATACCAGTGCTCGCAAGTAGTCTCAAAGACGAACACTGAGTAGCAGCCCCAAAAGGAAAATGATCATTACCATATTAGGAGTAAAGGGGATCCCTCTACACTTGAGGAGATGCAAGAGAAGGTGAGACAGCTAATAAAGAAGGCCGAACCACTGGCTGCCTCAAAGCAACAAACACAAAGTAAGTCCGGGAAGAGAACGACGGATAAGAGTACGTCCATAGGCAACAAGTTACAGAACAATCCGCCGGACAGCACGAACATCCATTCCACCCTTGACACCTTGTTGAGTCTACCACCTTTGGATTACAACATAGTCGTTGACATGAAGAAAACTCGAGCAAACATCAATTTTCTTCAGCTAGCCAAAATCTAGAGTCAGCGAGGTATCCTACTACACGCATTGGGAAAAACAAAAACAGACAGCACGGCCTCCACCAGCAAGGGAGCAAGTACACTTCCCATATCACTATCCATTGTGCTCAATACACTCTAAATGGAAGAAGAAAACTCAAGTTGCCCCCCATTCCCAATTTCATTCGAATTTTTCAACTATAATGTCCACAACCGCTTGGTTGATGCTGGTCCGGAAGCCAATGTCATGTCTCTCTCCATTGATAAGAAGATAAATGCACGATGGAGCGAAACATCCACCAGAACCATCCAACTCGATAGAACATCAGTACCAGCCATTGGTGAACTACAATACGTGATCATCTGACTATCCCATGATAGTCGAGTCCACCAATGCATCAACATAGTTGTTGTGGACATATGGAAGCATATGGCCTGCTACTCAGCAGAGACTGGTCCATCAAGCTATATGGATATTTTACTACAGACTGGTCTCACATGTGGCTTCCATACAAGGGTAGATGCAACCAAATTTGGGCGTTATTGGAGAGGTATATGAAACACAATGTCACTCCCATTAACGGTGAGAATGAACCATTGGCCTTTGCAGAACTCATGTTTGGGAACTACTTCCTGGAAAGACATTGGAGTGTTATCTTGCATGGCCAACCCCAACCTCATTAGAAAAGTAGTTGGGACTCCTTCCTCTCCAAACTGATGATAATGAAACTTGTACAACTTGTTTTTATGATAGTAGCAGTAATAGCAATAGCGGTAGTAGCAACAGTACCAACATGCCAAACGGTCCATGTACAGACAAGCTTTGGGCCATGAGTCTTCACAAATCAGGGACATATGATGGCTCAAGGGTCGAGTGTATCTCAGTCATCCAAAACAATGAACCATGTGTGATTGCAAGTTTATTGAAGTCCAAAGTCACAAACTATGATGCCAAAGCACTCGTGTTGAACACACGAAGGACCAACACCATGAACGAACAAAGAAACTTGGGAATTCACCAAGATTTGAAGATGGCCAATCTTGGTACAAGTTACACACTGCAGCAATGACAAATCATTGACTGCTTGGTCAAATAGTACCTGGATGGGTCTGCACAAGTAGATGATGACCTGAGTGCCCACTACATGCGAACAATCCAACATGATATTCCAGGTAAAGGAGAAGACAAGCCATTACAGCAAAGAACATGTAACACATACATGTTGTTTGTACTCCTTTTACTGAAAATATTGACTAACATGTTAAGTGTTTGGATTACTTGCAAAGTTCATCATCATACTTGGTTTGCTAATTTAAATTCTGCACGTAAGAAATCTAGGAAGATCTGCTTACGCATTGACTTCAGAAACTTGAACCCTTCCCGGAATAAAAACAACTACCCCGTGCCATCATCTGATCCCATGTTGCACACAGTACTTGAAATAGTGGGGTTGTCTTCACTTGAAGGTCTTCTGGAATGCCACCAGGTTTCGATAGCAGAGCCCGGTTGACTGGTACTGGTCCACAAGAAACTTGGCTCACACACATATCATTTGTAATCACTTGATGGGAGGATTGATAATCTTCCTTTCAAAGGCCAAGTTCTCAAACACTAGTTTCAGTAGGTCAGGTCGCACCCGTGCCATGTACATAGTATGCTTGCTGCTTGTTGTTTCATTTGGTTTGTTTTGCTTATTATCTTTGCTTTCGCCTTGTTTGATTTTGCTTACTATTTTTGTTCACGCTCAATTTTTTTTTTTGATATATTACTATTTTTGTTTCGAGAAATAAGTGTTGCCAACTACTACATTCTAGATTTTGAATAGAGTATGTGGCTAAAATTTGAAGAGACTTGTGACATTGCAACAATTTGCCCGTATTGTGTCCATTTTCTCTGTGCTTGGTTACAACCTTTGGCCGATGAAGTCCTGACGGAAAATATAAACCATTTGTAAAGGAAGCTTTGGTCCAACCATGAACCTGTGTCCACACTGGGAAGCCCCATGCCTGTACTCAACCTTCTCCTCTATGTGTTTAAGCTAATCCAACTAGTAGAAATGGAGAAAGGGAAAAATATAAATGAGCAAACCTATGTCAGAGGTCTTACATGCTTCTCTGAAGGAACAACCTCTTTTGCTCTCAATAAGTCAAGATCCCTCTTCTGCCCCAAAAATAAATAAGTGCCTATGCACAGCTCTCTTAAAAAAATACAAAGGCGAAAGAAGAGAAAGGCTTCCTACGTAGAGAGGTGAAGCATGCAACTCCACTGGGGTACTTACCAGGCTCGCTTGGCAGTGGAGCAATGTGTGTGTTATTGCATGAATCCTCCAGGGTACTATCCAGGCCTACTGCCAGCAGAGAACCACCAAAGATGAAAACTTATACTCTGAAAATCTTCAACTTGCGAACTAAACTACCCTTCTCGGATTCGAAACACTAAGATCTAAGCTGAACTTTTGATTGTTTTTTACTAAGTTGGCAAAGGGTGAACCATGTATGTCCATGGGTTAAGTGGAGAAACTAAAGTAGCCTACACAAAAATTCAATACTCCCCAAAATACCAAGGCCCTGTGCTAACAATGAATCAAAACAGAGAAGCTGGAGTTCTACTAGTGTGTCGCCAATTATTGTAGTGGCTACAACCACCCTCCAAAATTTTCGCCTTCACCAATTTCGGATCCTCCCTTGAAGAGTTTCACTTAATGACTTCACACACATGGGTTCACTCTGTGAGCTCGTGTGAGTCTTTACATTCGCCTTTCTTTTTTATTGTGTTCAAGTCCCTCCATGTTGATGTCTACGTCATGCTTGTGACCGTGTTCTGGTTATGCTTAAAGTCTTTGTTTCGTATGTGTTTTTTGTGTTCGCCATGAAAGCATTTTTCACACTCACACATGGAGTCACATTCACTGTCATGAAAGCATTGTCTCGATCATGAACGTTCAACCATGACTGTCACGCTTGTCACTTGCACTGTCAGTCAGTCATGTTGAACATGTGTATGTGGATGGTTTGGTCATTTTGTTGTCAAGTCATGCGAGTGTGTGTTCGTATGATCACCTATGCATCTTTTGATTATTCACACACTTAGTCATTTTTGTTGAAGTTCTGATGACCAGACTCCTCACTGATAGCCAGACCATCACCCTACTTTCAACTCGATCAAATTTCAACCAAAACAGTGAAGAAGCACCAAGCATGTTGTGGTTGTCACATCCGAGTGGACTGCTCCGCCAGAAGTTGTGTATGTCCTTTGTGTTGTGTGTTCCTAGCCGAGTTGGGACTGATCCCTTTCAAACTAGAACTCACCTTCACCTTCTTCCCTTCACAGTGAAAAAACCATTGACATAACTACACTTACACTCACTGAGCACACGAACCTCACTTCTCGAAGACAAAGCAAACCACTCTCTTGTGCTGACAAGCAAGAGTTGAGGCAAATCTTTAAGACAATGGCAATCGAGCCATCATACTGGATGGGACTCCCACACCAAATGGTGTGAGGTCTACTTGGGACTTCATACTGGGGTGATCCCCTGAATGTTGGCGGGCCCTACACCTTCAATAGTACCCCTTAAGCCAATTCACCTACCTATCCTGAAAGGTTGGTCCAACCTAAAAAACACACCTTGAGAGAGGCTGAACTTTTGGGAGAATTGAAGAAATTGTGTGTTGAAATACCCCTTCTCCAGCCATCAAAGATGTCCCCATTTACAACAATATTATCAAGGAATAATGTTTCAAAAGTATTGGGATAAGAGGAGATGCCCTCACTATCAATTTTGTTCAACAATTGTCTAATATAATGCTTGGGAGGGTCATCTCCCAAAAGTACTTGGATCTTGGTAGCTCAGTAGTGGATGTGCACATTAATAGCATTGTGGTCCCTAATACCTTGATTAACCTTGGAGGTACAATCAATTTTATGACCAAGGAAACTATGCTCAAGCTCAACCTCTAAGAAGCTTTGAGGAAGACCACCACATTACTACAACTTGCAAACAGGTCCACAATATCCCCTGAAGGATTTATTGAGGATGTGATTGTCTCTATCAAATTATGGGAGTATCCCACATATTTCCTTGTCCTCTAGCCCAAAACCAAGTTTAATGTTTACCCTTTCATCGTAGGGATACCTTGATTGGCCACTACTAATGCCTACATTAGTTTCAAGGTTGGGAACACGACCATCAAGAATGGGCATCTCTCAAAGTAACTCATATTACATCTCCCTGCTCAACCTTCTATTAAACATGACTTAACCCTGTGCATAGACGAAGAGGAAGAAGAATGTTTTTGTCATACATCCCTCTACCTAGTCTGTACATTAGACATTGTTGTAGGAGGTAGGAAGCTTGATGAAGATGACCTTATTTACCATCTCTTACATAGTCAACCTCCAACTACCATGCCAAATGATGAACTAGTGGAAGAATCCTTAGAACAATCTGAGGGAAATCCATGGACTGATATGTACTCTATTGATCTGATCTAGATCATGCCAAGGTTGTGGAAATCAACCCATCTATAAATCTAAAGATCAACCCATCTCTCTCAGTCGAACAAGAAGAGGACTTATGCAATGTGCTGAGGAAACATCTTGATGCTTTTTCTTGGGAATATACGGAAATGAAAGGTGTGCATCCCTCAATTTATACTCATCATATATATATCAAGGAAAGATGAAAACTTGTGCACCAACCCTAGAGGAGGATGAATCCTGCCCTTAAGGACATTTTAAAAGAAAAACTGCAAAATTTGTTGGATTCAAGGTTCATATACCCCATTTTAGACAGTGAGAGGGTGTCCCCTCTTGTCATAGTCCCCAAAATGAATGGGAAGTGGAGGATTTGTGTTGATTATAGAGAACTTAACAAGGCTAAAAAGAAGGGTCATTTCCCTCTGCCTTTAATTGATCATGTCCTAGATGGCCTTGTAGGGAAGAGATTATTTTCCTTCCTAAATGGATTTAGGGGGTATAACCAAATACAAATTAGTCTTGAGGATCAAGACAAGACCACATTCACATGTCCTTGGGTAACCTTTGCGTATAAATTCCTTCCATTCGGTTTCTGTAATGCCCCTACTACCTTCCAGAGGGAAGTTCTGAGTATATTTGTTCACCTTGTTCATGACATTGTTGAGATATACATGGATGACTTCACTCTTTATGGATGTGACTTCGAGGAAGCTCTTTCTAATATATGTAAAGTCTTAAAGAAATGTATTGAGTTGAATCTTTCATTAAGTCCCAAGAAATGTGATTTTTTTATGAATGCGAGGATTGTCTAAGGCCATTCCATATCCATTGAAGGATATAGGTTGACCCTAACAAAGTTTCCATTAGTAAAAGGGTCCCTACCCTTCAAAAACAAAGGGGTGTCAGAAGCTTCCATGGATTGGATAGGTATTATAGAATGTTCATTATGGACTTTAGTAAATTGGCTTCACCCTTATTTGGATTACTGGCTAAATATTCAGACTTTTGTTGGACAAATAGATGTTAATAGGCCTTTGAAGTACTGAAGGATAAGTAGACCACTACACCCATCCTTAGGGGTCCCAATTGGGCATTTCCTTTCCATATCCACACAAATGCATCAGACAAAGTTGTAGGAATAGCCTCAGAACAAATGGAAGACAAATGGCCTTATGTTGTATATTTCATTAGTAAGAACCTTTCTAAGGCTAAAATTAACTATATAGTCACTGAAAAGAACTTTTCAATAAGACGCACTCTATGAATAAGTTTAGGCACTATATCACTAGATATCAAACCTTTGTTCACATCAACCATGAAACCATTAAGTATTCAATGAATAAATCTAATGTCAATGCTAGAATCATTAGATGGTTGTTATATTGCAAAAATTGATTTAACTATTGATCACAAACTAGGGAAAGAGAATGTGGTTGCAGATTTTTTGTCATGACTAACCTTTCCCGTAGATGAGGATATGGTAGAGTATATACTTCCAGATGAACACCTTTTTCCCATCTCGGTACTATCTCTTTGGTTTACTGATATAGAAAACTACTTGGTTGATGGGAGATTCTTTCCTATTCTATCCTCCAAGGAGAAGAGAAATATTATCAAGAAGAGTACCCCTTTCACCTAAATTGGGGGAAATCTCTTTAGGTTGGGGACAAAACAGATTTTGAGGAGATGCATAAGAGAGAAAATTTTACATCCTCTTAGCCTACAGTGATGGACCCTGTGGGGGGCATTTTTCTACTAGAAGGATAGCCTTCAAGGTTTTACAAGTTGGCTACTATTGGCCTACTCTAAATTAAGATGAAAAGAGATACACTGCCATATGTGATGAGTTCCAAATGATAGGAAAGCCTACACCCAAGGATGAAATGAGCCTACAACCTCAAGTGACTATGGAGTCATTTAATAAATATGACATGTACTTCATTGGGCTTATTGATCCCCCATCAGGGAAAAAGAGGTACATCATTGTGTGCACTAATTATTTGACCAAGTGGGCTGAAGCAAAGATAGCAAAGGCAACAACTAAGCATAAAGTGGCTAAATTTATGAGAGAGAACATCTTCTACAAGTTTGGTTTTCCAAGGGATTTGGTCATTGATAAAGGGGCATAATTCACCTCAAATTTGATTGAAGACATCATGGAGCAACACCATATCAAACATAGGAAATCCACTTCCTATCATACTCATGAAAATGGGCAAGTGGAGGTCACAAACAAAGCCTTGGAGAACATTTTGACCAAGGTTTTCAACAACAATAGAAGGGATTGGATAGGCCAGGTTATAGAGGCCACTTGGGCCTACAGTACCACTTGGAAAAACACTATTGGATTCACCCCATTGGAGTTGGTCATGGAAAGCAAGCCTTGTTTTCCATTGAATTCGAGTATAATACATTGAGGATGGTAGCACAGTTGGATTTAGACCTCACTACAACACAACAAGAAAGGTTGCTTCAACTCAATGGCTTGAATGAGTTTAGATTGCAGACTCTCCTACACACTGGGGTAGTCCAAGTACATAGGAAGATTTGGCATGATAAAAATATTAGGGAGAGATATTTTCAATAGTGTGATTGGGCCCTCCTGTATGATTCAAGGTTCAAGGATTTCAGAAGGAGATTAATTACAAGGTTTTTGGGCCCTTATCTAGTGGAAAAATGTTATGAGAATGGATTTTTCCAACTAAGAACATCTGATGAGGAAGACATTCCATTGCTAGTTAATGGTTACCATTTAAGGTTATACAAAAGGCCTCTGTCAAAAGAGGAGTTTACTAGTTCAATAAGAAAGGAGATGAATGTAATTGGGGGTCTCACAACCCTCAATTCATCCAACCTGTGATATGCAAAAGAAGAAAAGAAAAAAGAAGAATAAAAAAAGGTCTTAGGTGAAAACCTCCATGAGGCATCTAAGGCCAACTTTAGGATTTAAAACCTCCATGAGGTAGCCCAAGTGGAAAAAAATAAAATGAAAAGGTCGCCAGGTGAAAACCTCCTCTGAGATGCCTAAGATAGTCCTGCAAATTGGAAACCTCTTCAAAGGAAATCTATAGCTCTAAAAAAAAATGAAACAAAAGGAGGAAGCACACAGAGGTAAATGGTCCCTTACACCAATTTTGCTAACAAAATTCTTTTGTGGGGTTCCAGCCATAGTCAAAGGGCAACAATCGAAGGAAAGGAGTCCACATCCCATTTCTCCATCTCCCAAGATAGACTCTTACATTTCCTCCATCATTCCACACATCTCCCTACACCCATCCATCATCAAATAAAAAACTACGCTCAATTCTTCCTCAATCCTACAGTGTTACAAGATTGTCCTAAACTACTAAAAGATTGACCAAAATTGTTACAGGATTAAGATTACCACAGGGAAAGGGGTCAAAACTCATTTTTTCCTTTGGGAAATGATAGGAGAGGTTCACCGAACCTCCTTCTCCTCTCACCTACACCATTTAACCACTTTTCCTTCCAAAACTCTACCTTTTTTCATAAAAATACCCTATTTTCACCACTTCTTCACAAGTTTTCACCACCATCAGAGTTTCCAATCCCTATCCACGGTCTCACCATGAATTATCCAAGCCAATAAGTGAAATTCATGAAGTTATTTGTGGTTTTGGAAGGGTTTCTGTGACTTTTACAAGAAAGAAACCAATCTTGTAGCAGCGTGCACACACCCTATAGAACCGTAAGCAAAGAACTTTTTCAGCTCCAAAATGTAGATTTGGCCATCCTTAAGCTTGAAGAAGACATCCTTAAGATCTGAGGAATCCACACCATCCTTGAGAGGTAGCTACAAGGTCACTAACCCACTCCAACAAGAACAGATCAAACACTGGAAGAACCTACATATATAAAAAAAGACTTCATTAGTCAAACACCTATAAGAAAATAACATTAAAATGTTTTGTTCGAATGAGGACCAGTGAAACAAGAGCAAGGAAGATAGAAGCTCCATAGGCTAGCAAATCGATCACTGGTTCAACAGTAACATGCATGCATCTACAACGGCTCAACATCATAGGTAGGCTCAAGTATGGCACTCCTCCCTTCTTCCCTTAAGATCATATTGGTCCAAAAAATTGTTTTAATGAATGAGGAATAAGTTTTTATGGGCTGGAGGTGGCTAGTAAACTTGGCCACCCTCGAATAGGAAGAGTGTAGTTCACTCACCCTTCCATGCAATGTGGAAAAGTTAGTGCGAGAGGGTGATAACTATAAGGTGTGGGGCCAATGGTTAAAAAGGGAAATACTTGTAGGGGTCATCTCACCAAGCACGTTGAGCCCACTACCACAAAAGGAAATAAAAATACAAACCCGACTTCAGTTGTACGAAAGCTCATTCCCAAAATCATTACAAAGCCCCATTAAGACATCGAAGGTTGAGTTATCTATGACCAGAGGTTCCCTATGGTGCTACAAAGGAGATACAAATTCTATTGGCATGTCTTATAGGACAGGGAGCAGGTGCCACAGGATCAGACACAATTGCTACAATATTACATGAATTCCTACAAGATTGCAGAGGAGGTGCTACATGATCAAGCTTAGAGGTGAAAGAGTGCCTGAATGAATGAGAATATTCCTCCAAAACCCCACAATCATAAGGAAATAATCCAAAGAGGGTGTTGTAGCAGCTACAACCACCCTCCAAAATGTTGGCCTGCACCAATTTCAGACCCTCCCTTGAAGAGTTTCACTTGATGAATGTACACACTCGGGTTCACTCCATGAGTTCGTGTGAGTCTTTACATTCGCCTTTCTTGTTTATTGCATTCAATTCCGTACATGTTGATGTCTAAGTCATATTTGTGACTGTGTTCTGGTTATGCTCAAAGTCTTTTCTTCGTATGTGTTTGTTGTGTTCGCCATGAAAGCATTTTTCACACTCACACACGGAGTCACATTAATTTCCGTGAAAATTTCATCTTGATCATGAACGATCAACCACGAGTGTCGCGCTTGTCACTTGCATCGTCAGTCAGTCGTGTTGAACATGTGTATCTAGATGGTTTGGTCATTTCATCGTCAAGTCATGCGAGTGTGTGTTTGTATGATCACCTATGCATCTTTCGACTATTCACATACTTAGTCATTTTTTAAATTTATGATGAAGAGACTCCTCACTGATAGTTGGACCATCACCCTACTTTTGACTCGATAGATTGTCAACCATAATAGCATAGAAGCACAAAGCTAGTCCTTCCAAGTTGAACTTCCTGCAAGCAATCTCAATCAACTCTTATGCTAGCCTCTCGGACAGTCGAACTCGGTAGTCACCCCAAGACTAACTTCCCTCAAAATTTGCACAGAGGTCATTGACGTCACCGTTCAACTAACTGAGGAAATTGTGCAAACATGCCAAACAAACACCAAGTTCCAGTGGCTGCCTCCTTTAGAAAATTGCGCAATTTTCCAAGTCAGTCATCCAGACAGTTAAACGAGTGTTCATCTCAGAAATTGTGTAGTGCTCATGAGCAAGCCTTCTATTGACCATCAGTAAGCTTAGCTCAGAAATTGCACAGAGAAGATCAGCAGGCTAGCCTCCCAGCCTCAGTGCAGTTTTACCAGCCAACAACTCCTAGCAACAGACTGCATGTTCCTTCCAGGAATTACACAGTTTCTGCTACCAGTTCCCTCTAGGAATTGCGTGGTTTTGGATGCCAGTAACCCCAGCGACCAACTAGAAGTTTCCTCTGGGAATTATTTATTTTTGGCTACTAGTGACCCCAGTAGCCAATTGGAAGTTCCCTTGGGAATTGCGCAATTTTGGCTATCTACAACCACAACAACTAACTAGCAGTTCCCTCTAGGAATTGTGCAGTTTTGGCTGCCAGTGACCCCAGCAGCCAATTGGAAATTCCCTCTGGGAATTACACACTTTTGGTTGCCAATGACCCAACATCCAACTGGCGGTTCCCTCTGGGAATTGCGCAGTTCTAGCTGCCAGTCCCCCGGGCAGTTCCCCAGAAAAACTGCGGAATCCCTACCTGCTGAACCTTCATGCAGCCTGTCTTGTCCCTCTGGAAAATTGCGCAAATCACGTTGTCCATCCCCTACTAACTATTCATTCTGGAAAATACACAGAGCATGCCTGTCTTGCCCTCCTACAGCCCAGACCATCCCTCCCAAAATTTGCGCAATTTTTCCTCCCAGCCGAGCTAGACCTTATAGGCAGTCACTGTCGACTCAGAGTGTCTATCTCGATCCCTCAATGACTCTTGCACAGTTTTCATAAGCAGCTGCCTGGAGCCATCATCCTACATCGCAACCCTACTGCCTCTCTTGGTCACTTGCATCTGAATGATCATGTGTCATGGTAGACTAGGAGGTTTTGGATTTGATGTCGTCTCGTCATGAGTGATTGCAGGTACAAGTACACCAACAAACATTTCAAGATGACGAACAGGATGAATGAAAGGAGAAAATTTAGATGGATACATTCACCAACGAATGGATGAATGAATCATGTGAAGCAGATGAACATGAGGAACATGCACCTTTGTGAACAAGTGAGCCTCTCAAACCTTCCAGCATGAAAGCAAAGAACAACATGCTAAAGCTTCATCAAGTGACCCAAGGACCATCAAAGACTCTGCGCACTTCACCATGCAGAGGTGAAGCTATGATACACCATGAAGACATCCATCACTCAAAAGCACTATAGCTCGACATGCACTCCAACAGCAGCACGAATGTACCAGCATTGTCATGTCAGGTCACGTGAAGTCAAATCATGATTCATGTTGCCCACATCTCCACTACGGGCTTATTGTCGATCAATGGGACATAACGTGGAAGTCCAAGAGACCCACTTGTTGAACATAGAGTCATGTAAGTTGGAAAGTCATGGAAGTCGAGCGGTCATGAGGGTATTCCAACAGCCATAAGGGTCAGTTTCACCCTTGGATATAAATACCCCCTCATTTTTACATGAAAGGACTCTTCACCTTAGCTCCTCCCATATAGCCATGAGATTCTGTAATATTTTCTTTGAGGAGTAAGTAGTGGCTCCAATGCCCCACTGATAGGGTTAGTGATGTATGGTGTAACGATGTGTCTTGGAACTTTTACTTAATTCAAAATCCTGTTAACATACCAGCACGTTTTCACACATGTATTGTATTTTTTGTAAGATTGATCTTTAACACTTGTAATGCATGTTGCTTTAGCCTGTGTTCTACATCTGAACTGATTCATTTGTTTTAATGCATAATCTATTAATGGAAATGTGTTGTATATGTTGTTAATGTTTTCTTGTTTGTGTCGATTTCTCTATCAGACATTAGACAAACCTTTCACATGAACCTTGCTGTAACAGTTGTTGCACTCATTCAGACTGATCCATGAGTGTTGTACATGTTATCTTACCTTGTTTGTTGTGACTACCGCATCCGAGTGGATTGCTCCGCCGAAAGTTGTGTATGCCCTTTTGTTTTGTGTGTTCCTAGCCAAGTTGGGACTAATCCCTTTCAACCTGGAACTCACCTTCAACTTCTTCCCCTCACAGTGAAAGAATCATTGACACAAGTACACTTACGCTCACCAGGCACACGAACCTCACTTATCAAAGACAAAGCAAACCACTCTCCTATGCTGACAAGCAAGAGTTGAGGCAAATCTTTAAGATAATGGAAAATGGGCCATCATACCGGATGGGACTCCCACACCAAACGGTGTGAGGTCTAGTTGGGACTTCATATGGGGTGATCCCTTGAATGTTAGCAAGTCCAGCACTGTCAACATTTCTAGCGCTAGAACGAGGGCAGCCAGTTGTACATGCCTGAAATTCCCCTCACACTCACTCATCAACCATCTGTTCAAGGAAGTAAATTTCACTCCCTCTCTCACAACTCAGTAGTTGGTCACTCCTCACCTCCCAAAATTGAACACAAGGTTTCATAGCCACACATTTTCTTCGTCCGTCCCATCACTCACCAGTTCGCGAAAGTTGTTGAACTGATCCCAGGCGTACAATATCTTCCACATGCATCTAAGAAGCCAAAAGCCACTCCCACAGGGTGTTGTATCATCGGTGGAAGAATCAGTCCTTGCTACTCTTGAAGGATTGGAAGAAGATATTGAAGACAAAGAGGAACCTCCAATCTTCTTTGAAGATGAACAAGGCACTATTGTGGTCTGGGGATAAAACTTTGGTATAAGAGGCGAAGGGGAAGGCAGCGGAGGAGGTGGAGGCAGAGGCGAACTGAAAGACTCAGATCTAGAACCATGAGATTCCTAAGGAGAGGAATAGGATGAAGAGGATGAAGAGATGGATTACCCAAATCTTGAATGTATGACTTAGGGACCATTGGATCTCCCAGTTGTTCTACACAAGATGTCGAAGCGAGCAAAGAGAATGAACATCAAGTTCAACCCTGATAGCATGGTGAAGGAAGAATACCACTTAGACAACTTCTACCTACAACTACAGACCCTTGAGGTACGTTGTGACGTGTAGCATGTAGATTGTTTCCATGTACCTTGGACGGCCGCACATCTACTTGGTATCACAACCTTCCACCCAACTCCATACAGAACTATGGTTCTTTCAAATGTATGTTCCTTGAAAAGTTTGCCAATGACAAGACCCCAACCATGTTACTCAAAGAATTGGGAAGCCTCAGGATGGAGGGAAAAGAGAAAGTGAAATATTTCAATCAGAGGTTTATGCATATTTTGAACAAGTTTGCAGCAGGCACCAAACCTCATGAATCCATCATTGTCGACTATTACACATTTGTACTTGTTATAAACATATTTGGGCACTTCAACCCCAATCTTATATGTCAATAAACTAGGGTTTTTCAACCCTAAAAGTGTTGATTCATACCCTAAAAGATCATGGTCATCTAATTACATCATTCCCCAAAAGTTCCACCTAAAAAACCATCCAGAATTGGCCTAAAATGGACCATACTAACTACTCCATTGTCAGGGTGTGATGCATACTAACTTCTACACTAGCCAGGTGCGATGCATACTGATAAGGCCTTCTGTAGGGTGTGATGAGTGAGGATGGACAAATGTCCGAGACAGTTTGCTAAGTGGATGCTCAGGGAATCTTCTAGAAACTTCTCCTATGACACTTTCCTCTCTGAATTGCCCAGGGATGAGTAAGAGATCCAAGAAATCTCCAAGTGGAACCAAATGCAACAAGTGGAATGACACTAATCAAAACCCCAGAGATGACTCACACCCTTGCACACATCTATAAATGGAACCCTCATCTAAGAGATCCGGGGGCTAGAATGTTGTGAATTGCAAAGAAGTGTTGATAGTTTGTGTTTGAGATAAGAGCATTGTGTTGTTGGTGTGATTTTCTATTTCATGAGGTGAATAGGGCTTGATGCTGGGAGGATGATGATGGATCAAACAACTGGGTTGTAATCCTCTCTTCTATTTAATAAAGTTCTTCAAGTTTTCCTCCATACAATTGTGTACTTGTGAATGTTATTATTTGTGAATGCCAATGTATATTCATTATATATCTGATTCTATAGTTTTTATGTTACGATAGATCAAGATGCTTTGATATTTCTTTGCTACTGTGTTTCTACAGGTACTCTTTGTCACGTGGAATGAGTCGATCTTGCGGACAAGATAGACCTTCCTAGAATCTAATGAAGACCTAATGACAAACAAACCAACCAGACACTATCTTTATCTAAATGCGCTTTATAAATAATGGCAAACAAATGTGTTTAAGGCCTACCTCATGTCCAACGCAAGTTTGGAGATGCCTTCGCTCCTTTGATCCAAGTAAGTTCCTTCATCACAAAACTGCAAGCACAACACAGCAACATTTAAATAGCACCTGAATAACCAGTATTATAAAACATATTAAACATGAAAGTCAAGGAGTCCATGAAACAAATAACATGAGATACTTGTTGAGAAAAATGAGCTTGATTGTATTAATTCAAAAGGAGAAGAACCTTACAACCTTTGCCTTGAAGCTGTACAAGCTCCTCCCAGGGTCCAACAAGAAGTCTCCTCTACTTTGACAAGCTTCACTCACTCCCCAATGAAGCCAAAAAGGTATGTGATCTCTCCTCTTAAGCTCAAAAAGGAAGTCTTGATTTCACTAGCATTTACCCTCAAAAGTTCAGCTTCTAACCTCCTT
>APFE031083722.1:0-33155 GCA_000404065.3 Pinus taeda
AAGCATTTACAGGTACCAACAAACTCGTAACATTTCACATTTAATAGCTTTATTTTCAAAATATCTATGCATATATATAAATTTACAGTCCAAGATAAAGTCACAGGTAACCGAGCAAAGAAGTAGAATCCATCCATAACAGGCCGAACATAACCACAAGTTCATAAGTTAACCACAGAGCAGACATAATTACATAAGTTAACAACCCGGAGGCATAAATACACAGGACCATGAAATAGTGAGGTTGAAGCCACAACCTTTGACAATAGACCAAGTAAAGGCTATAACTAGCAACACTTTGAAACAGATAGATAGAGAAACGATGAGGCACGACCCTACCCGATACAAAACATAGGCATCAGGGCAAAAGACCAGTGGCCGATGAGCCCACTTGTAGACCTACAGTGGCCACCAAACAAGGCCATTAGAACCCAGCAAACAGAACCATAAAAACAAAAAATTGAAAACAAGGACAAAGTTTAAGGTGAGTTCACTTACCAGAGGGGCTGAGCCTTGCAAACTGAGGAAGGAAGCCGCAGATCAAGGTGAGTCATAGAGCGCCCACTGCTCACAAGGAGAAAGAATAATTAGTAACAATAGGAAACGAAGTAGAAGCTTAAAACTTGGAAGAGAGCTTACCTCTATTCGAATGCTGGATGGAAGCTGAGATTTGAGCCACCTCACGACCATGACTTGCAATAGAATAACGAACTTACAATCAAACAGTGAAATGAAAGCCTTTAAGATGAAAGAATAAATGAAACCACACAACGACAAACAAATTTACAAAGCTAAGGAAACCAAGGAGCACAACTGAAGAAGCACCCACAAAGCCACAAGGTAGGTGGCCAAGATAGGACAAAAGACGAGGGTTTTATGCCCACGAAGTCGAGCTTCGAGTTGACACACATAACTGAAAAATAGAGGATCATCACGACCATAGTCGAGCCATATGGCTAGGGAAAAGCAGAGACCAGCGTACAACTAACCACAACCATTACTAGAGCATGCATACAGAAACCCTCACGGAGAACCATCTCGAGGACAGGACAGTCGAAGCCCTCGAGGAGCAGCAACCTGAACCTAAAAGAAGAGATCTAACCTCGATGGAGTAGCAGAGCACTGGAACAACAATAGAATGACCAAGGCCAGGGTTTCTTTGGCATAGAGAAGAGGCGGGAGAAGCGAGACTCGAGGACAGGACAATTGTCCTCACAACCTTAACTCACTGTACCGCACCATAAAACCAATCAACCACCAAATCATCCATGAAATCATATAATAAATTACATGCTATAACTAGTCAGGGTTGGTCCCATCATTTTCCATCCTCTGAATCTACTGCCTCCATGATAGTTATGAGATAATCATCATTAGTAGATAAATAAAAATTTGGATGGAAAGCAGATGAACTATACCTTTTTGGCTGCCTTCCTTCTTGAACTAATATTCTCACAACTGGATTTTTTGGCTCTTCATATTCTGATTCATGTTCTGTTGTAGAGTTTGATTCTTCCACCTTTAGATCAAACTCTATCTTCTCAGGTTTCTTCGATAGGAAATCATGTAAAATAACATCTTTCACCTCTCTAAATACCACATCTTGGTTGTACTCAACCTTCCTTGTTTCTGGGTTCCAAATATTTTAACCTTTTAAACCATCCTTATACCCAATAAAGATACAACTTTTGGATTTACTATCCAACTTGGTTCTTTTCTCCTTTCGAACATGTACCTATGTATCACAACCAAATAACCTAAGATGTAAAAGAGAGGGTTTCTCACCAGTCCGTACCTCATGTGGAGTCTTATCCTCCAAAGATGAAGGAGATCTATTAACCAGACAACATGCAGTCTCCACCTCTTCTGCCCAGAATTCCTGTCCTAACCTACTATCATTGAGCATGCTTCTTGCCATTTCCATCAAAGCCTTCTTCATTATTTTTGCAATTCTATTTTTCTGAGGTGTGTATGGAGTAGTCTTTTGTCGTGCTATACCACACTTCTGACAGAAATCTTCAAATTCCTTCTTGTAGAACTCTCCACCATTATTTTCCCTCATCACCTTTATCTTCTTCTTTTTCTGGTTTTCCACGAGACCCTAAAATTATTTAAACCTGTCAAAGACTTTAGATTTATTCCCAAGGAAATATATCCATGTATTCCTTGAGAATTCATCTATAAATGATACATAGTACATAGACTTACCTAATGATGGAACCAACATAGGTCCAAACACATCACTGTGCACAAGATCTAATACCCCTTTCACCCTCTTTGCACCAGAGGGGAAACTCACTCGATTCTACTTCCCATATCCACAATGATCACAGAAATAAAAATCCAGAGAGAAATTAGACATACCATCTACCATACCATTACCTTAAAGCATTCGAAGGCCCTTCTCTCTAATGTTTCCAAGCCTTTGATGCCCTAACATGGTCTTTTCTCCAGAGACCATTAGATGTTTTGCTCCACTTTCACGAACCATAGAAATGTTGCACCCATCAATAAAAGTACTACCAAGAAGCTTGTACATAGTTCCAATCCAAACTTATCGCATCAATACTGGTATTCCGTGAACCATCTTTTAGGTGTCTTTCACGAAAAATGTTTTTACACTTGCATCATCCATCTTGCTTACAATATCATATTTTTTGCTAATGTAGGAATATGTAGAACACCTAGAAATTTTCTAATACTTCCACCTTGAAACATAAACTTGACTTTTCCATGTTCAATGATTCTATCCTTCCTGTCATCCCCTAAGAAGACATCACCACCATTATATTTCTCATACTCACAGAACCACTCCCTATTGGGAGTGAAGTGAAAGGATGCACCTGAGTCAATCAACCATGCCTCATGATATACATATGTACTTGAAGAAGAAGTCAAGTACACATCCCCACCTTCATTTGAGGTGGTTTTCACCTTTGCATAAGGAGAATCATTAGATACATTTCCTTTCTCAGGAGGTTTAGATCTATAGTCCTTTTTAAGTGCCCTTCCTTTCCACATTTCCAACATACCTTTACAGGTTTTCCTAGAACTTTAGATCTCCTACTCGAGGAATTATTTTTGTTTTCGTTCTGGGACCATCCTTGAACAAACAAGGCATCTCCATTCTTGCTCTCCATATTTTTCCATCTCATCTCCTCCCACAAAAGGGATGACACTATTTCATTAAACTTCAAGGTAGTTGTATTGCTACCTATAGCAACAACTAGACTATCCCACGAATCTCGTAGAGAACATAACAAACTGGTGCAATTAACTTAATATGAATTTTGTATATCAACATATAACAACTAGATTACAACAACATCAAAGGCATTCATATGCTCTATCATCAAGTCCCCATCCTTCATCCTCAAGTTATATAACTTTTTTGCAAGAAAAATTTGTTCCCCAGAGACTTAGATTGGTACAAAGTACCTAACTTGACCCACAAATCCTTCGTTGTATCTTCCATTGATACATTAAACAATATTGAATCTAAGATATAGAACCATATTGTTCTCTTTTCCTTCTGATCCATCTTCACTTAGTCTTCTGTTGACATTGTCATTGGTTTAGTACTCGAATCTACCACAATCCACTCATCTTTATCCACCTGCAAATCCTCCATCTTGAGCTTCCACAACTCAAAATGCTAACCATTAAATTTCTCAATCTCTATATTTCCACTACTCACCATCTTCTTTCACTGCAATAATTGATCCCACAGATCTCCCACTAAATAGGGTCTACCATAGGCTTGAGCAAAACGCCTTAGCAACAAAGGTCTCCCCTTGAAGCTGAAGCAACTCTGATACCAAATGTAGGTTTTAACACTGTACAAAAATTACCTGCAGATGAATTCTAAAATGGAAAATAAAAAATGACAATAATATAAAACAAATACACAAAGATCAATTAACCTTGGATTAGAACATAACCATATTTCCCTTGAATAGATCTACAAAATACCATGGAAAGAAAACCATTATACCAAAAACTATATGCAAAACCCATGCACAAAACCATAGGTAGGTCCGCCCACCTGATATATGGTCCATCTTTTTCCTGGGGCATTACCCCTGACCCTGTACATGAGGTCTATTTCCCCCCTGAAGCCCCTAAATAGGGGGGGATGCACCCCCTTGCTACGCCTAACACAACAAACAGAGGGGGCTATCACCCCCCTTGTGACCCCACCCTCCCGTACATGAACTAGTCGTGGAAAGAATATATCACACACCCAAAAATAGTACATGTTTGACAAATATTTCTTCCTGAAAACTCTCTTGAATTCATGCCAACTCAAATCCTTTGTCCTGATGTCTCTAACTCGCTTCACATCTTCCCACTAGATGTTTGTTTTCCCTTTGAGGCCAAAGATATCTTTTTTGGCCTTCATGTTCTCTATGTAATCATGCAACTCAAAGAAGTTCTTCATCCTGAGTAGCCATGCCTCCACATCCTACAACTTCTTCAAATCCCCATCAATGGTACGTGTCTTGGATTTCTTGAACTCAACTGGAAAATATCCCCTACCACTCCTTTTGTAAGGATGATACTCATAATGACCATGGTACCTATCATAACCAGAACTAGAATAGAAGTTGTGTCCATCACCTCTCATATTGAACATATCCATGAAACTGTCATATCTGATCATGTCACCCCTATCTGACCTATGCCCACCATGATATCTACCTCCAAGTGTCCCATTATTCCTATCCTCTTACTCATGGCCGATCTTAAGCGGTCCCTATATCTACAAGTCTGATAAAATATGAAGGATAATTGCATTAACTTCTGCTTGTTTCTCCTATGCCTGAATGATTATGTGATTATCATCTTTGCAAATTCTTATTTATGCCTTCAAAATTCTCAATCTGTCTTCTAAGTAAGAAGAGTACCCACCACTAGGCTTCCCAACTGATCCATAGAGAGAGTCTCGTGAACTATAGTCTACTATCTTGCTAATCATCTTTGATCTTCTTCCTGCAATTATACCATGTCAACTTAAACCAAAACATAACATAATCAAAATATCTTAGTATAGTTCAAGGGAGGATATCTCGTCTACAAGATAAACTATATTAGTGCAATACATTTATAAAAATAATCATATCAGTACATAAACATCATTTCAACCATTATCCAATTATCATGCATGACCATACCAACCACATACCATGGCCTCATGCAAAACAACTATAACCACGTCAATGTATGCATAATGATGTATAGACACTGACATGCATAACAAGTGCATAACCGACATGCACTCATGACAAATACATCCAACAACACCACCATCAACTTTCACATGGAGACACAACTGCAACCATGCATACACAACAAGTACATAGACAACAAGCATAAGGAACACATATGCAACTAACACATATGCATGACCAACACATTTCACCTATCCAGTCCAAAGGGTGAACCATGCTCTGACACCACTCTATGGTATCAAATATCACCCAAAGAGAATGAAACCCAATCTAGTACCACTCTATAACATCTCCTCCCACATTTACCCAAGCTAACTGGTCCATTGGCATAAACATTTGACAGAGAGTTACTATGATGTGATTCAACTCCTCATGTATAGTTAAGGAAGTGGAACTCACAAAACAAAACCAATATGACATTTCTAAGGATCTACATAACCTTCAAGAGACAACCAACCCTTCTAGGTTCCCAACCCCTAAGACAACTTGTCATTTTGCTGAGCTATACCTCCGGTTGCTCCCATGAAAATCCATGCATGTGGCTAAAACCCTCCAGTCATTCCCACAACAAGGCATGCATGTGACTGTGGCCTTTCCAATCAGTTCTGAGCCAACAACCCTGGATGTTTTTTTTTTAAGGCTAGGTCTTAAGCCTCTGCCCAGAACTTCATGAAACTTCCAAGAAATGATAAATAACATTGATTTAAAACTACTAATGCAAATATTGGTAAAAGGACTTGACCTTGCTCCTACTAGCCATGACAACCATTTCGTCAAAAATATCACAGAAATGTAATATATAGGTGACAACCAAAAATCTAAGAATAGGGGTTTTATAATTATCTAAGAATTGTCAAGAAGAATTAATGCATTATCAAAATAGCTGCATTATCATCTATTAGGTCATATTGTCATTCACATTTCTTGTACTAATCAAATCATGATGAGAGCCATAACTAAAGTCTGTCATGAACCATGCTTATAACTAACATATAACTAACAAAATAAAAAGAGTATAACAACCATAAAAACCACATATTAACAAGTACATTTACACTTGAAATACCAAAGTAAAAAGAGTTTTTATTAATGTATGCATAAGCCAACCAAGTCAGGGACTTCTACAAACCACCCGACCATAGATTGAGCTAAACCAATATTTATTCTAGCCAATCACTCCCATGCCATATTCCAAGTATGAATGTAGGACTCGTAACATAACCAATCAAGGCTTCCTTGGGCTTTACCGTATATCCACCAAGGGATTCGTAGGCCATAAAATCCTCATCAATAAAACTAAGATTTACCACAGTCCCACCAAATCACTAGGCCCTAAACAAGCATGGATGCCTCTGGATCTCTCCTCCTAAATCGTGAGGAATTTTTCTATCTCCACCTCTCATCTTTACTGTGTTACTCACCATTATCGTTCAAGGGATTCCTAGGCCTACGATGTCTCCACCCTTTGGGCTTTAATATGTATCCCGCCTTTACTAGTTAATGGATTCCTTGGCCCAATCACGGGTTCTCTCAACCAGGCTTTACCATATATCCCTCCAAGGGATTCCTAGGCCTTGTGATTAATCTTGAGACCACCCCACTCAACTTCAAATCCATCTGAAAATCCAGCTCAACGAAAACAAGAGAACCCCATCACATGATGGTTATTCAAAAATGGAAAGCAAGGATGAAAACCAATGTCACACCTAATAAAACCCATGACAATTACAACAAGAGAACCAAAAACACACATGCATGTACCATGCATGCTAAAAACAACAAGGAAATCATACATGCAACTCAATGCATGCAATCAATCCATCTATAGTCACTTGAATCCCGCTCTTGATTTCTTGATCCTTACTTCCTCTTTCTTTCTTGTCCTTCCTTTGCTTTCTTTACTACAATGCTAGAGTTCTCCAAGAATACTCTAAGTGTCCAAGGGTATGAGAGAGTGAGAGAATAGAGAGAGAGAGAGCTCAAAAAATTAATCGACAAAAGGTTGTGAACTGATCCTTGGAAGAATATTTATTAATGAGGCCTCCATTTTCTTCATTTTCAGTTATTTTCCTTCATTTTCCTCTTCACATGCAACTTGTGACTTTCACCTTCCTTTTCTCCTAATTTCCATTATTTTCATAAATAAAATTCCAATTAATTCCACTTACCTTTTCAAATCCTTTTCCATTTCCTTTTCCAATTTCCTTAGCCTTAATAAGCTAAATGAACACCCGGACTAGGATGTTTTTCCCACCATTCAGTTTGGAATACACGTCTCATGACCTTGGTTGTTATTTTTCATTTATTAGCTTTATTTCATGGGATTTTGACTAGGGATTGTTGCACTAAAAATTGTCACCTTGAAATTCTGCTATCTGTGTGAGTTCATTACCACTCATACTTTCCCCCTCTGCAAGACTAAAGCATCAGTTCCTCATATCAAGCCTTGAAAGTAAGCGAAAAGCCCTCAAAGTCTTTAAAACTCTAGTTCTGCACTTTCTCTTTGTCTTACCTACAGTCATGCACCTAATGGTCATGCCTCTTGTGTACCTGACTTCTCTACCTCTGTGTTAAAGGTGCAGACCCCTGTAAAATTAAAAAGGCATGAGTATATTCTAAAAAACTCACTTTCAGTCATTTCTACAAGCTTCTGGAAGGAATCTTGAGGTGGCAAGTTCACTCTCTTAAGGTTCATGCATCCCATACCTTAAGGAGCTAACCCCTTGATGTGAGGAGCTTATCTCTATGAAGGAGGATTCTATCCCTTCATAGGTGGACCTATAACCTCCTCCCCTGCACTATAAAAAGAAGCATTGGGCTGGTTACTTAGGAGGTTAGAAGCTAAATATTTTTGAGGTGAAATGTTGTTGGAACTTAGTCTTCTTAATTGAGTTTTTATGAGGAGAGATTACATACCTCTATGATCTCATTTGAAAGAGTGCAAGGCTTGTCAAAGTAAAGGAAATTCCTGTTTCAGACCCCAGGAAGAGCTTGTTCAACATCAAGGCTGAAAAGGTTGTAAGGTTCTTCTACTTCAAAGTTAATACAAATAAGTTTGTTTTTCTCAATAAGCTGTTGATTCATGGTTTATTTTATGGATTCCTTGATCACCATAATAGACATGATTTATGATATTTTCTATGCAGGTGCTATTTAATGTTTTCTTGTTTGTGATTGCAGGTTCTCAAAGGTAACTCTTTCGAACGATTGAAGGATGACTACTGCAAACACACATTGGATCTAAGGTAGGGTCTTAACACCTTTATAGTATTTATTTATAAATCGCATGTCTAGAGAAAGATAGATTTTTTTGTCTGTTTGTTGCTAGACTATCTTATGATACTAGGGAGATCGGTCTTGTCTGCAAGATTGATTTATCCAACCAAAAAATTGGCGACTCCATTTTGGAATTGAATTTGGTTTTTGGTTTTCCTTTGTTTTGACTTGAGAAAATTGTTTGCGTTTCTAGTTTTTTATTGATGTTTACCGACTTGGGTAGTTTTTAGAATATAGATTATTTTTTGTTTTTTTTCAAAGTTTTCATGGGACCACACTTTCTATTTATAGACAGTGCAGGCATCCCCACACTTTTCCTTTAGTAAACAGGGTGGAACCGCACCTGTTTCTTCTGGAGCCTGCAGACCTTATAATTTTTTTTGAAAAACCTAAAATATATTCTTCCAGTTAAGTTTAGGTTTCATTTAGGAATTTTAGTTTCTACCTAGATTTGTATTTTTGCTTGTCAAAATCTCTTGTGAGTGAGTTCTGATGGTATTTTTGTTTTAGATTATTTTCTAGAAGTTTTGCATGCTTGGAGTGGTTTTCACTTTGTCTCTGGAGTGACTCAAATATCAGAAGCTTGAGAAACCTTAGATCACCCTGGTGTCTTTTCATCATCTTGATGAGTCTGACTTGGTTGTGAAATCTATCGTTTGTGAGAAATAGATTTAGTTTTATCCTTGCAAATCTTTGAACAAACTTTGTTATAAGTTTTGAATTTCATTTTTACAAAAGAAAACATATCTGGATGTTTTTTGATTGGTTTGTTGTTCTGAACAAATGAATCCTTAGTTTACTGAACAACTAAGCAAAATTCCCTAAAAAATAATTGAATCTTTTATTTAATTGGATTTTAAAAATTTTTTAGACTTGAAAATGATTTTTTGTAGTTTTGAGTGTTTTTCTAGAACTTGTAGATCTCTTTTGAAGCAAATTGTTTTTTGTAGTTTCGAGTTTTGAAAAAGGAAAGGGATTTATTGTGAGCATTAATTATTAGTCTCGTTTTGAGTTCTTATTGAAAAAGACAAAAATATTTTCTTTCCATTTTGATGTTGAAAGAAAGAATTGTTTCTTAAATAATTTCATTCTCGAACTATTTCTTTTAGCTATAATTTCATTGAAAGAAAAATGAAATGCTTATCATTTTAGGTGCATTATTTTAGTATGTTTGGAGTCAAGTCTTCACACAATCAAAGTTTCATTTCCATACCTATTGACTTAAAGAACAACCCATAAAACCGATGCTTAATTAAAATTGATCTAGTAATCTTTTATATTTTTAGGGATTTTATCACCAATATAGCTTAGGCAATTATCTTGGAGTAGGGAGTAATTAACTCTCCAAGATAGTTAAAACAAACAAGTAGATACATCTTGCTGTAGGGAATAAATCCGATTATAATTGATACATTCTGGGAAGCTTCTCTTAAATGAGTCAATCACGAGATCATGTCCGAACCTTTGAGACAATCAATTCTGTTTCATTGGGAAAGATAGAAGATTTGCGCTTATTATAAACGGTAAACCTCGGATTAACCATTGTTGAGGAGCTTGGGGTCACTTATTGGTAAGCCTCGGATTGACCATGTCGAGGAGCCTTCAAGGGGATTGAGCTTTGTTACTCTGCCCTTGTGCGTAGATCAGATCGTAGACTGTTCCCCCAGTTATATTTGTTGTTGTTGGTAACCTTAGTGTACATAAACTTAAGATTATTTCCTAAGGTGACGGTGAAGGAAGGATCTCACTGTACCTGGAGCAGAAATCGACTAGAATCACTTGGACTCTCTAGGGGGTTCTCTTCACTCGAGATGGTTTTATGGAGAAACTTGTGCCAGTCTGTTTCATTAAGCAGGTTGTCGGGGTAACTGTTCCAACTTCCCTTTCTGTATTAAACTTCTACTAAGTTGGATTTCATCACCAACTAGTGTTTTTAGTATGGGAAGTTATTGTTTGTGTGTGGTTTGAACTCTTAGATTTTTTAGGCGTGCAATTCAGTTGTTTGTTTCTTTAGAGACTTTAGGTGCTTTTATTGAAATTTTCTTTGTTTGCGTGTGATTATTTTCATCCTACACCAAGATGTTATTATCCTTCATTGATCATGTTAAGATGGTCTTCTATGTTTCCCAATCACCGGAAAATTTTTTATAGGGCGGTCCTTCTGTTCCTTTAGGGTATTAGTCACTCTCTGGTACTTTTTCAGGAGCAACTCCTCAACTGACTAAACATCAATTATCAACTGCTAGTAATGGAACTCAAGCATTGAACGCAGAATAAATCCTTATGATGTATTGTAGTGTTGCAAATCCTCAACCTCAAGATAGTCAGTTACTGCCTGGGGGGCAGCCTCAAGGTAGTCAGTTACTGCTTTGGGGGCAACCTAGTGTAGTTAGTTATTGCATGGGGGACAACCTCAAGGTAGTCAGTTACAGCCTGGGGGGCAACCTCAAGGTAGTCAGTTACCACTTGGGGGGAAACCTTAAGGACAATACATACCTTCAGGATAGTACATACCTCAAGGTCAACCCCAGACTTAGTACATACCTCGAATTCAACCCTAGTTTCAGTACATACCTCAAGTTCAACCCCAATTTTAGTGCGTGCCTCAAGGTTGTCAACCTCAAGGTCAGTAACCAACTCAAGGTTTCCAACCGCCTTCTGGTCAATCATTTTTACAAGGAGCTAGAAATGAACTGCTTAATTATCAACCCTACGTTCAACCAGGTTATGGTCCTCCATATGCACAACCTTTTATGGGTCCATACTCTGGAATGAATATGGCATGGGATCCGTCTCAAACTAAATAGACTATGCAACCTAATGTGCAGTTATCTAATCAACCTGGATAACCTTTGGCTTCTGGTCCAACCCAACAACCTGTCAAACTTACTGTTCAATCCCCTGTGTTAGCACCTAAATCCGCCTTAGGCTGAAAGAAGGAAAAATTTAGGGTAACCACAAACCACGCTCAGTCTGGTAGCTAGCCCTACCAGAACAGGAGAGGGCTCTCTCCGAGTCACACTCAGTGAATAGATAAATGAAAAGGCTTGAGATGACATACAATAAAATATTTATCTTAGGCTAGTAAGTGAATATGGATACAAGAAGTGATTTTTATGAATGACTGTGTTTCTGGGATGGTATGGGACCAATGGACCGCAATGAACAAAGAATTTAATACAAAGGCACAGATTACTTTGTGAGGCAAGATAGGCGGAAAGCCTAGCAATTTAGTTTAAGGTAGCATGGAATGGAGAGATTGATTAAGAGGGTGAAAAGGGCATGGACAACATGAATCTTTTTCAACAGAAGAATGAACACTGAACATGAAATTTTCCCATAGGCAGAGCAATAAAATTGAATTCTTCCTTATTCAACTTAGAAAATTTCACTGGAAATGAATATGAAATGAACTATGAAACATAAAAATATACATATGAAACATAAGAGACACATTTGCTACACTCACAACCACATGAATCTCATGAAACAGAGTTGTTTCCTTTCATTAATCCTCTGTAAAAAATATACAATGAAGAAACAAAGTTTCTTTCCCACAGTCTCCCAGAAGTTACAAGCCAACCAACCTTTTGCAAATAGTTTGCATACAATATATATAATGTGCCATGAAGAGATATAATGCCCAAGGGTTGGGGAGTTACTTGAATCATTACAAAATGAAGGTGGAGAGCCAAACATCAGCTACAGGTGCAGTGTTACAAACGTGACAAATGGCTTGGGGTGACTGTTTGCCTTCCTTTGCCACTTGGATAGAAGCCTATCTGGAGTGAAAATACTTTAAATTCTGCCTTTGGTGTCGAAAAAGTGAAGTGTAGATGAGAGGGCCCACTTATGAAAAGTCGCGAATCGAAATTTCGTGAAACAGAGGCAAATTAGGCCTTTTTTCCTATATGTGCCGCGCCACTTTGGGGCAAGTTTTGAGGAACTTGCAGGAGTCAAAAATGTGCCCAAGTGTGTTTGTTAGAAAGCTTATCTTGTCTACTTTCCAACCCAAGTGGAATTTTGAATTTGGAGCTCATTTTCCCTCCAAATCTTCATTCTCCCAAGACTGCTTCCTGTGTGTCAAAATAGGGGCAGTGATGCCATTTTTTGGGTGTTTTTGACCTCCTGGAGACTGAAATCATGCCCAAATTTCTTTCCCAAGTGCCAGTAGTCATGATTTTACATACTAAATCCAAAAATGAAAACCATTTCTCATTTGGAGCTCCCAATCCTACGCGCCAGTCGGTGGCGCGACGCATAGGGAGAAAAAACCTGTGTTGTGACCAAAAAATTACCATGTGACCAAAATTGTCCCAAATTTCTTGAAATTTGGGTTGGAGGTTCTCTAAGAGGCACTATGCTAGGCCACAGAAGCTTCAACCAAGATTCGAAGCCGATCTTGCTCTTTTTCTTCTTTTGTTGCTCTACTCAATTTGGCCTTCAAGCTCCTTTTTGGGCCTTGGCACTCATGTTCCGTGCCCTGTAATGAAAATCCATCCTCCTCAGTATGGTTTTGTCTCTGTTGGCCTTCTCCAACAGTCTCTCTAGGTGGATATTGATCTGCTCTAGCCATGACTCATGGTCATTTTTGATCTCTTGCTCCAAGGTAGTGAGCTCGATCCTCCTTTGCTGGGCAGCTTGTCGATTCCCACAGATGCTTTGTAGCTCCATGATTGCATGCTGGTCCTCAAGCTGCTTGTTCCTCTGCTCCAGATACCTGATGATCCATCTAGACCTCTCCACATTTAGTGACAAGTCTTGGTTCTCTCTGTCCTGCTCCTAAATGGTCATCCTAAGTTGGGCATTCTCTGCCTCTGCCTCATCATCCTGAATGAGGATGACATCGGTCTCCTGTTCACCTAATGGCCCCTCATCATGCACGAGCCTCTTGCCCTTGTCCAGTACCTGTGCCACTGATGCCAGAAGCGAGGCCCCTTCCACCCTGGGTGGAGACAACACTCGCTTTGCTATTGCAAACAAGTGCCTACTGCCTCTCTGATATGTAACAAAAATTGGCATGGTAGTGGTCTCATGGTTCTCATACTAATGAGAAGGACCACCCATCTCCTGCTCTGGCTCTGATAGTACCTGTGATGTGCTAAAGAAGTCACGGGAGATGAAGTGCTTCGAAGCAATGCCCTGCAATCCCAATTGATGATCTACTAAAATCCGGATAAGAGAAAAGTGATACACACTGTTAAGCTGCTGCTGAGGGGTCTTATGCAGCATGAAGGTGTTCATCCTCTCTATGTTCCTACATATGAAGAATGGGAGGTTCATCATCCTCACCTTGGTAAAGTGCATGAGCAACTGGATACGATAGGCATATAGTCGAGAGAACCTCCCCTCACAGCTGAAGTATTTGATGATCAATCTCATGAGTGGAGCATACTCATCTTTCAAGTATCTGAAGGGAAAGACTCTTGTGAGCTCACTCAAGAATCTGGCCTTGATGTAAGGCTCATAGTGTTTCCTATCCACCTTCTTCTTCTTATGCCACTATTCTCCAACATTTGGTATACCTGTTGCCACTGATATAGTTTTGGGTGTCAATGTGAAAGTGCCCCCGGCCAAGATAGAATGACCTCCATGTAGATGAAGCACAAATAGATGGGCCAACTCATGATGAACTGTAATATTTGCCACCCTTTGACAAAATTCAAAACATGCTAGGTGCTAGAAACATGACATGGCAAGAGGGCATGCTTGTAATTCAGTGAGGGTAGTGGGCTCACACCTGATATGTTTGCCACTCTTGTGATGTCTCCTAGGAGCCTGCTCTTCTGAGGATGAGTCACTTTGTGTCTCCATATCATACTCTGAGGAATGTTGTGATGTCATGACTATTGTGTGTACTGTACCTAGGTTGCCCTTTGATGATGGCATGACGCTGGGTGCCTTTGTGATATCTGTCACCAAGGGGAACAATGAAACATGGAGTATTAGGATGGGAGTAATGTGACGGGAATAGGGGTTATAGGAAGAAATTAGTTTAGGGATATGGGAGGGGTTTGCGTATTTTGATAGGGTAGGGTTTGGGGTTTTGACAAAGTAGGGTTTGGGGTGTTAGGTTGACCAAAGAGTGGAGGGATAGCGGAGAGGGTTTTGTAGTATTTTAGGGTAGGGATAATAGGGAAAATGAGAAAAGGGGGGTAGGAAAAAATGGTAGGTGAGGGAAAATGAGGGGTGAAATGGAACCTTGGCACTAACACCACACCTTAGCAACCCTAGCCATCATGGTTTTTGGTGATTTCTTGTGGTTGATTTTATGAATTTAGTTGCATTCAAACATCGCTATAAACCACCATATCATTTATAAAACTTGATGAACAAATGATTTCATAGAGCCTACCTTTCAATTTGATGGGCTTCACAAAAATTTGGAGGTGATTTGGCTTTTTTTTGGCCCTTGGTTTGTGTAAACCGCACGCAAAACCCAGTGTGTCGCGCCTTGGGTCTGCATCGCGCCCATGGAAAATTTGAATTGCGGGCTGGCTCTGTGTGCACCGCGCCCTCTGTGTGCGTTGCGCCCCTAAGTATATGCGCCACGCTCCTTGAAACTGCCTCCAACTCACTCAAACACGCAAGATGCACACTCACGCCCTTTGCAACGTTTCTCCAAGGCTTGGATTAGCACAATGACTTTGATTTTGATGAAAACTTGTATATATAGCCTTGGAAGTGATGGGTTAATTTTTTCTTCCTTGAAAACCCATTTTTCTAATGTTTTGTTTTGACACTTTTTCACTGACTTTAAAAGACATTGATTTTCACTTTCCCTTTGAAATTTTATATCAAATGTTGAAATTTTCGGCACTCTTTGCAGGGATTGCACGACAAGACATTCGACCATGGAAACTATGACTACATCTGAAGAAATCAACTGACAACTTTTTTGAAAATTTTGTCATAAATGACACTGTTTGACTTTTTGATCCAGGTGGATGTTGGTGGCCACCCACCTATCCCATTTGGACCCCCGCAACTCTCATTCAGTTTTTCAGATTCCGTAATTGTAGCACAATTTACTATTTTTAGCAGTTTTTTCGGGTCCTGAACTTCCGGAACCGTTTTGAGGCCCTAAAAGACGTTTTTTGGGAAATCGGGGGGCAACATGGGTCCATGGACCATGTTTCCCTTCCCAAAGTGGTAGTTCTCAGATAGATCTTTCTAACGAGCTATCATACGCGTCAAACAGAGATCGTATGCCCAATGATTACGGAGCCCGGGAAATTTGAGTTACCCAATTTAACCCAAAACGGGCCCACAATTTGGTGTTTCATTCTTCTTAGGGTTAGGTTTTGGAATGTGAAGGGTTTTCCATTGTTTCTCAACATAAATTAGGCCTTTGGCCTCTCGTAAACCACATTCCGAATAGTTCAGAGGGCATGTAGCCACTCGACATCTCTTCTCAGAGAATAAAGCTCCATCGCCTAGTGGTTTATTTCCAATTCTGGTTGTAAGCATATTTCAGTATTTTCCATTAATGAAATGAAGTATTATTTCCACTGCATCTTTGTGTATATGGTTATATCTATATTTTGTTGCGTTCCTGTTTAAATCCGGATCAGTGGTATCAGACTGGTCTGCTTTTTTCTCTATTTTTTTTGCATGTCCCCAACGAGGTCAAACCTTTGCAAGACCAAACCTCGCAAATCCCGGCGGCCTCCCATGGCGGATGAGAAGAAAGACGAGGGGGCAGGAGATACTATCAAAATCTTGCTCGAAGAAGCCCTCGAGCGGCAAAGGAACGCGATGATGGATAGATTTGCGCAGATCCTTCAGCGGCTACCCAGAAGTGACGCATCGGCTTCCAGCAGCTACTCTGGAAATGCCATGCCCTTTAAGATACAAGTTAATTTTGAAATCCCCATCTTCGAAGGTAAAATAGACGCAGATGCCGTAAATAAATGGTTAAATCTGCTAGAGGGTTATTTTTCTATTCATGAATTTTCAAGTCGGGAAAATATTGTTTTTGCTCTTCTCAAAGCAGCCCCCCACGTCAAGGACTAGTGGGAAACCTACTGCGAGCAGAAGGATGAAAGCATAGGCTCACTATTTTCAGCCACACCACTTGGGATTCATTCTGAGATTCCATCAAGGAGCAGTACTACCCTGTCAAAAGCTATGAGGACAAATACATCAAATGGACCACACTGCGGCAGGGATGAGACCAAGATGTGTCGGAGGTCACAAACATTTTTCATACCCTTCGCACACAGTTGGGTATCAAAGATTCTGAGCTGCATCTGGTACTCAAATACCGCGGCTCCCTACATAGATACATCCAGGAAGAGATGGAGTTCTTGAACATCTCCTCACTCGGCACAGCATACCGATACGCTGTCAAAATAGAGCAAAAGTTCAAACAAAAGAAGCGAGACTTTGGATCTGCAAATCCGAAGCCCAAAGGACAAAGCCAAGGCAGGGTGACCCAAGACAACCCCTCGAAGCCGCAAGAAAATAACAACACCACGAAGCCGAAGAAGGACACAGGAAAGTGGTGTGAGTTCCACAAGAGTCCCACTCATAACACAAGTAAGTGTCGGACCAAGCAGTCATTAGTGGCCGAGTTGAAGGCTTCCGAATCAGATACATGTTCTGACCTGGAGCCAGAACCTGACAAGGGGAATGGCAAAGGGAAGTAGATCATTGATGCGGATCCCAGTGCCACTGTTGCCACTGCCAAGATCTAGAAGAATGAGCCCGAAGACCCAGAGGAAGGGGAACGCCTTTTCCACTCACAGATGTGGGTGAAGGGTTCGCCGCTGCAATTCATTGTCGATAGTGGCAGCCAAAAGAACCTCGTTTCAGCAGAGGTTGTGGAGCGGTTGGGCCTACCAACTACACCACACCCGCAACCATACATTAGTGGGTGGCTTCATGAAGGACGAGATTTCAAAGTTCGCCAACAGTTCCGCCTTCCCTATAGCATCAAGCCTTTCACAGACGAGGTATTGTGTGATGTTACACCTCTAGATGTTTGTGATGTATTATTAGGCCAACCATACTTGTGGAGGCGACATGCTGTGTATGAGTCAAGGCCTTGTGCTCTCATTATTTCTTTGAGTAATTCATTATACAGGATACCAGAGGTAGCCCCACCTACTGCCACCTCTTTGATCCCTGCTAAGAAAGGCAAGCTCATATCACAGACTAGGAAATTTATTGTCTGTCTGGTTCACTCCCAAAGTAAGGGGAAGATCGTTGCTAGATCCATGACCCCCGCAAAGGGTTCCTCCACACAGCAGCAGTAGGAGAGGGATACAGTCATGACAAAACACGGGAACAAATTCTCCTCACGCACAGGGGTACCACATAAGTTTCAGGTGGGCAACAAAGTTTGGTTACATCTGCAGAAAGAATGCCTTACAAGAACTCATCAGAAGCTCAGACCACTCTGACATGGTCCTTACACCAGTACCAAGGCTATCGGTAATAATGCTTTGAAGCACAACATTCTTCCATTCCTTCACTTGCACCGAGTGTTCAATGTGGACCATCGTCGACCATGCTTCCCACCATTTCTGGACACATCAGAGATTGCAGAACAACTCACCAGCGACCTAGCTCAGCAGAAGCTTCCTTATCTCAGGGAGGAACTAAACGCAATGGGGACCATTGCTTCCTAAGGGGGGAGGAATGATCCAAGTGGATATTGGTGGCCACCCACCTATCCAATTTGGACCCCCGCAACTGTCTCTTCCAGTTTTTCAGTTTCCGTAATTGTAGCACAATTTACTATTTTTAGCAGTTTTTCGGGTCCTGAACTTCTGGAGCCGTTTTGAGGCCCTAAATGACGATTTTTTTGGGAAATCCGGGGTAACATGGGTTGGACCAATGTTGCCCTTCCCAAAGTGGTAGCTCTCGTATAGATCTTTCTAACGAGCTATCATATGCGTCAAACGGAGATCGTATGCCAAAGTTACGACCCCGGGAAATTGATGTACCAATTTACCCAAAACGGGGCCCACAATTTGGCGTTTCATCTTCTAAGGGTCGGTTTTTGGAATGTGAAGGGTTTTCCATTGTTTCTCAATAATAAATAGGCCTTCGAGCCTCATTGTAACACAAGTTCGGAACAGTTCAGAGACATGTAGCCGCACATCTCTTCTCAGAGATAAGCTACCATAGTCCTAGCTGGTTTATTTCCAATTCTGGTTGTAAGCATATTTCGGTATTTTCCATTAATGAAATGAAGTGTTATTTCTGCAGCATCTCTTTATTTATGGTTATCGCATCTCTGTATTTATGGTTATCTCTGTAATCTATTGCGTTCCTATTTAAATCCGGATCAATGTGAATATCATATGTAATCAAACTTTGAAAGATAAGCTTTTCAAAAACTAAAGAAATACATATTATAATTCCAATTCAATTTGTTTGAAAAGAAGAAAAGCTGAAATAGTTCTTAACTTAAGAAGTCCAATTCTTCCTCAATTACTACTTAATGAACATAAATTGAAAACTAATAACTTAAGATGGATAAATCATTAATGAAAGAATTCTCTTAACTTAAGAGACACTTGATATGTTTCATCATAATTCATTCACCTTAATGCCAAAAATGCATAAGAAAACTACTTGCATGCAATCAAAGGAAACTAGTTACAATTCACCAAATTAACAAAAGGAGTGCTCAACTTGAACAATTTGTTTTTCAAACTTACTAAAATGATGAATAAGCTAAGATCTAATGAAATCAATCACCATACATTAACCATAAATTGATCTGAAATAAAGCATGGAAACTAGTTCTACAATAACCAGATTACAGGAAAAAAAACTAGTTTAAACAAGGAAGCATACTTAGCTTGGAATGGGGGCCCTCCACCCTTTCTTTGCAAACTTTGAAGATTGATATCAGAAGCTCAAATTCAATCACACATCCATATTATTGAACAACAAAATAGTAATAGAACAAGTCTTCAAATTAGCTCTCCAATCCAAAAGTGTCTCAGCATGAAATTATAAAAAGTCAATACATAAGCCATCAAAGTCTTGGCTTTTAAATAGAAGTATTATGAAACAAAATGATCTATAATCATTCCAACAAACACATCTAATCATATTCATATATCTAAGTTGAATTCATCAATCCCATCCCAAGAGATATGGTAATACCCATAGAATCTCAAAACTACCCTATTTCTATGGGATTTATGAATGACTAATCATAATTGACTAGCAGTAAATGGGTCTAATAAAACTTGTTCTGTTTGAACTAAGCATAGCTGGCTTAGTCTTAGTTCCCAATCTGTCCATCCATGCATCAAATTCGTGCCGAAGTGTCCTACAACCATATCAACCATATAGCTATTACAAGAATTTCTGAATCTGTCAATTTTTGCACTTAAAACCAAATTTTCATAAAAACTTTGGAATTTGAAAAATTTAAATTAAATACCTGAATGGATATGAAATACATAAAAATGGGATTGATAAAGTGAAAAATGGATGGAAAATAGATGGACTAGTAGGTTTCTTAGAGCAGAAACAAGACCAAAATCGAGGGCCAACATCTCCCCCTTGGTGATCATCAAGCATCTCCCCATGCTTGCTTATTCCTCTCTTTGTCTTCTCCCTTATCTTTGTTGTCTCTCATATTCAATTCATTGTTTAGGAGTAAGAATAACAGATCCATGTCCCTCTTCTACCATTGGTTTAGTTGTTTCAATTTTAATTGGAGATTCAGGTTGTTCAAAGACAGGTTGATTTATAGATGCAAAGACAGGTTGTTTTTCTTTAGTAGTTTCCTTTTGTTTTCCTGAAGTTGATAGTTGTTTTTGTTTTGCTTCCCAAGCTAACAAATTTTGTCTCTCAATTAAAGTTAACCTTTGTCCATTTCTTTGTTTTTCTTCCAATTCCTCAATTGTTGGATTACCAGTAACTGGTTTTTTGATGATCCTATCTCTACTTGTGGGTGGTTTTTAACAAATCTACCTTGAGGATCTCTATATCTAGGCATAAAGAAACATAACTAAAAGGAATGTAACTAATGTTTTTGTTTTTTTTTTAGAAAAGTTTGAAAGTTATCTTCCTATTGACTATGTCGATATTTGCCTCCCCGACAATGATGCCAAAATGTTGAGCTAATTTATTTGCAGAAATTAACACAAATATTTCTTATCAATCTGGGTTGATAATACTTAGAGGAAAGTTCACTATATGTGAATATAAGATGTAATCAAACTTTTAAAGATAAGTTTTTCAAAAATTAAAGAAATACATATTACAATTACAATTCAATTTGTTTGAAAAGAGGAGAAACTAAAATGGTTCTTAACTTAAGAAGTCCAATTCTTCCTCAATTACTACTTAATGAACAGAAATTGAAAACTAATAACTTAAGATGGACAAATCATTAATGAAATAATTCTCATAACTTAAGAGACACTTGATATGTTTCATCATAATTCATTCACCTTAATGCCAAAAATGCATAAGAAAACTACTTGCATGCAATCAAAGGAAATTAGTTACAATTCACCAAATTAACAAAAGGAATGCTCAATTTGAACACTTTGTTTTCCAACTTACTAAAATGATTAATAAGCTAAGATATAATGAAATCAATCACCATACATTAACCATAAATCAATATGAAATAAAACATGGAAATTAGTTCTGCAATAACGAGATTACAGGAAATAAAACTAGTTTAAACAAGGAAGTGTACTTAGCTTGGAATGGGGGCCCTCCACCCTTGCTTTGCACACTTTGAAGATTTATATAAGAAGCTCAAATTCAGTCACACATCCATATTATTGAACAACAAAATAGTAATAGAACAATTCTTCAAATTAGCTCTCCAATCCAAAAGTGTCTCAGCATGAAATTATAAAAAGTCAATACATAAGCCATCAAAGTCTTAGCTTTTAAATAGAAGTCTTATGAAACAAACTGATTTATAATCATTCCAACAAACACATCTATTTATATCCATCTATCTAAGTTGAATTCATCAATCTCATCCCAAGAGATATGGTCAATCCCATAGAATCTCAAAACTACCCTATTTCTATGGGATTTATGAATGACTAGTCATAATTGACTAGCAGTAAATGGGCCTAATAAAACTTGTTCTGTTCGAACTAAGCATAGCTAGCTTAGTCCTAGTTCCCAAGCTGTCCATACATGCATCAAATTTGTGCCCAAGTGTCCTACAATCATATCAACAATATAGCTATTACGAGAATTTCTGAATCTGTCAATTTTTGCACTTAAAACCAAATTTTCATAAAAACTTTAGAATTTGAAAAATTAAAATTAAATACCTGAATGGATATGAAATAAATCAAAATGGTATGGATAAAGTGAAAAATGGATGGAAAATAGATAGATTAGTAAGTTTCCTAGAGCAAAAACAAGACCAAAATCGAGGGCCAACACATGGTCTCATCAAGCTAAAAATGGAAGATTCCTTAAGCCAGTTGAGGATTCTTGTTCTCTGGTCCAAATTTAGGTACATGGACAGAGAAACCTTCTTTGAAGCCTGAGCCCTTGAACATGGTGGGAACCCTACCTCTAGTGCTGAAGAGGAAGAAGAGGAAGAGGAAGAACATGAAGAATAAGAAGAATAATAAAAGGAAGTAGACACAGACAAAACAAAGGAATAAGAAAAGGAAGAAGAAGAAGCAAAAGAGGAAGAAGAAAAAGAAGAATAGGAGGAGCAGAAGGTAGAGACTAACCATGAGAAAAATAATGTAAAAGAGGAGATATCTCCAAGATTGTCTCCTGAACCCACTGAAAAGGAGGTAACTACTGCCTTGGCTACCTTGAGCACACCCATCAAGTCAAGGAGGAAAAGGCAGAGGGAGAATCCCCTCTATTTTAGAACAAGAAGAAGAACCATGATCAAGTAGGGGAAGCCATAAAGGCCTACAAAAACTCCCATCATAATTGAAGAATCGCCAAATAAGCAGGAGGATCTAGGTTCCCTAGGAATGAAGGTTGAGGAAGGCACATCACTGCAAGCAACCCCAAAGGCTACCATCACCTATGTGAGGAAGCCTGTCACCAGGTCAACATCATCTAAGCAAACCAAGGCACTTTTGACCATCCAATAGAAAGGAAAGGTCCTACTATAGGATCCCTAAACAATGCTACAATAAACATAATCAATGCTATAGGAAAGACATAAAGAGCTATAGGAAGGACAACAGGGGAAGAAAGAAGGCAAGGAAGAAACCCCACAGGTACAGGAGGGGGAAAATTCTCCAAAGACATTTGAGGGATATTTTCCAGAGTTGCAGGATCCTATCCCATAGCTAAATATAAGCTCCTACTATAATTTCATTGAGGGAGGCAGAGATGAAGGACACATCGTTGGATGGAAATCGATAAGTCAAATAAAGTATAAGATGTGGGCCATATGGAATAAAACTCCTAGATATGGGTAGGGAGTTAAGTGAATTGAGAGACAGAGAACACACCATAAGAACACAATTGCAGGTAGAAAACACATGGCTGAGGAGGAAGTTGCAAGAAAAGGAGATCTAATTTTCCACCATGGGAAGCCTCTCCATGGAGGCACTTCAATGCAGGCTTCCATCCAAATCATATGCAATATACCTCAAAGATCAATGGATGAAGTTTCAAATCAAGGCATTGGCACAACAAAGGACCATGCCATTCCAATATTATAGGAAATTCATCGAGTTATGCGACAAGAGCACCCTTGAAGACAAGGCCAAATTATCTAAATTATACCCGCACAATCTTTCCTTAACATACTTGAAAGCTTGGGACCCTAATGCGAAGTTGGTGGACTTGTAGCTGATGGACCTGTTGTGGCTAGCAACAACCTCCTTTCTTATTTAGTATTAGTAATAACACTAAATAAGTGGGGGCCCTTAGTCAAAAAATTTAAAAAATTAATTAGTGCTTGTATTTCCTTTTTTAATAAAACTTACCATCATACACTTAGGAAAATACCCTTGGAAAATCTAAAAAGCTTAAGTTTCATGATAAGGTAAGATAAAATCACTCCTTAAGAAATATCGCATCGCAAAAAGGATAATAGGATACCTCCTTACAAGCCGAATTCTAAGATTGTGAGATCGCGATGTGAGACTACATATTAAAAAACATATATCGCATCGCATGCCTAAAAAACCAGTTACGCTGAAAAACCTCATACCGCCAATATGCGATGGCGCATATCGCAAAATCGCATTTTGCAGAAAAACACATTAACAAAAAATTATCATATGCCACGCTCCTGCGATATTGCGATATTGCGATAGAGCAGCAAAGTGATATTGCGATAGAGCGGCAAAGCGATATTGTGATAGAGTAGCAAAGCGATATTGCGATAGAGTGGAAGAATGATATTATGATAATGCGATATAGTGATCTGCGATATTACGAAGCAAATCGCAAAATCACTTCATCGTGGATCTTGCGGGCTTGTTATTCAAGAAAACGTTTTCCATAAACCAAGACCTCGTTATGCGCTTTAATGCTAATTAATGAGTTAGTTGCTAGTTGTTAATGAAATATGGTATTGTGTTTATCGAAGAGCCAGTTCACGGAAGGTGGTATATTTTTTTATGTCTTTAGCATTTAAAGCTTTCTCATCACCTTTCCTTATCATTACTCTCACCTCACTTGTAAACTGCAGGAATGAAGAACAAAGAACTATACAAAGCAGTATACAGGATATTATGGGGAAGAAAGGCAAAGCTCCAAGCTCTGAAGACAAAGAAATGACGCCCTTGTATACAGACACCGCCTGTAATAGAGACGCTGGTATTACTATTTGGGGAGGCATGTATAATCTACTTGAGGAAGAGAATCCAAAAGTAATGGAGGTTACAGCTACTGCAGGCTCACAGGGGTCTTCTGAGTCATCAGTTTCAGATCTAGCTTGCTTGTTCTTGCACCGGATAGCAGCGAGACCAAAAATTCTCCCCTACACGGACATGGTTAAATGGGTACTAGAGAACGCTGACATAAAAAATAGACGATTTAAGACTCAGGGTCAAGAACTTACGGAATCATTATTTTCACAAAATTTGAGCTTTATATCCACTAAAAGAAAGCGCGCAAGAGGCAAAAATCGCACCAAGGAAGCCCGGATCAAGAAACGGAGGTAGTTTCCGATGCGTGATTAGCGCCTAGCACTAATCGCACATCGCTGGGCAAAACCTCTTGAAAAGGAAAGCCTCTAATTGCTCAGTCACCTGTAAACCCATAAATTTGTAGGAAAGAACACTAAAGGGAAAAAAGTAAAACTTGAATCCTAAAACGAGTGGTAATTGTTAGAAATATCTTCAAAATGGTATATGTACAACAATTGCAAACAGGCTGGAGGTAGAAGGCTCAAGAAAAGATAGAATCAATCAAAAGATTAACTAAGTTGAATTGGGATTCTTACTAGCCGTATTTGGACACAGCCAGTGTATGACTCTCAAATGCATCATCAATTCTGCCGAGAAGATGGCGCCATCTCTTGCTGATTCTATTTTCGCAGGACAGTTAAAGTCTGAAGTTGGCCAGCCGACTCTTCTCAAGCAAATGCTGAATGCTTGCGATTTCAAGGAGTAGATACATAAATAGTTAGTTGTTAATTTTAGATTCAATATTAGTATTAATTTTGCTTTATTTTTGCCTAAAAAAGGATGGTCATTTAAACCATATCCTACATTTTTGTAATAAGTTATTTTTAGACTTAGTTATTAGTATTTAAACCCTTCTCATGCATTTAGAGAAAGGTCCTGAAATTTATCAAAAACTTGTCCTCAGAACATGCACTTTTGCACCCTCCGACGAGGTTTTGATGAATGAATGGAACAAGATTTATTGATATTTGCATTTAATATCTACTACTGATGTTTCACTTCTGTACTCTTGATGGATGTTGGATTAAGCATAAATAAATCATTATCGCTTGAAGCTCATGAGTAGAACTAGTTATAAATGTACTTCTATCTCTTAACTATTTCTTCCTTTGTGTTAAAGTGATATTAATGTTTAGCTATTTATATATTGATGCGTGAATGCCTGAGTTATCATTTGGCACTTTTGTACGGTGATAGCTATTTATTTATGCTTAATGTATGAGTAGCTTATTATGCGATATGTTCTTCACAACTTTTCGGTCTAACTTTTTATACGAAGTGGTTTATCTATATTGAATTCTTTTCTCATAAAAATTAAATGATCTTTATTACCGATTGTTATATGAAATCATTTTAGATCTCGCATAGTAGAAGGATTACACCCCGGGTTAGTGTAGACTTAGATATTTCTGTTTATTAGAATACAGTTGCATGTTATTAGATTAGAGTTAGAATTAGAGCATCTCACTTAGAAACTTTTAGAAAGGAAATATCAAATCTTTACACACACACACATAAATTGGGAAACTGGTCCCATATCCCCAGTCGGACCCACTATACCAAACGGAAAAGGAGCTGCTAACCAAGGTCTGGATCGGGTGGGTATCCCCCTTGTTGGAGACCCGATTTTCGGGGCTTCAACATATTTGGCACTAGAAGCAGGGCATGAACCATGAATGGAAAGTAAGTCTAAATCTAAATACCATTTTGAGAGTAAATCGCCCTCACCATCTCCCCAGACTTCACCATCGCATTTAGAATATTTAAATCCAGAGCCAGAAGTCGAAAGAACAACAGTCGCTGCTACAAACCCTGACATTTCAGAACAATCTACTATTGAACCTCCTGAAGTTGAATCTTTGATTCACAAACTTCAACGATTTTCTATATCCCCTCAAAGATCTGATAAATCTCAAGGCAGCATGACTTCACAATATAACCTTTCTCATCCTCTTACCAGATTAAAGAGTGAAAAGTTTGGCATTCAGCCAACCGAGTTACCTCTACCCACAAGGAAGAAAGCAAGGAAATCACCTAAAGGGTCCGATAACAAGACTCTTTCATCATCATCATCCATTTCAACCTCTCCACCGCGAAGTCAACCATCCACTCCTCCACTTCAGATCATTGTCCATCAGTCCACTGGTACTTCCACATCTCCTTCTCAATCATCTGGAGTCATAATATCCTCATCTTCCCAATCACAGGGATCATCTTCTACACTTTCCTCTGTTAGTAGGTCAGCGATGGCCCAATCGCCATGGAATAACCTAGGGGCAGTCTTAATGCCTGCGCCCTTGAGTCAAATATCGGCCCATCCTGAAAAATGGCTACCTAAGTTTAATCCTGAAGCAGGCATGCTAGCAGAAGAACATATAAATAACTTTATGCTATCCATAAATCTCAATGGAGTTACCAATGAAGACGTTGTCATCCTACTTTTTCCCTATACTCTGCAAGGAGCAGCCGAATCATGATATTTTTCATTACCGTCTGGATCTATCACTAGTTGGGATATCTTCCAAGAACAATTCCTCACTAAGTTTGGTGATGATAGGTCTACGACGACATTGATCAACGACCTGTCTAACCTTAGGGCCGAGTCAAAAGAACCGATCAAAGATTTTAATTCACGTTTCAATAAACTGTTAAACAAAATTCCTACTCCTTCCAAGCCTAGCGAAGAAGTGCGAAGTGAATGGTACATCACTGCTTTACCATCAAACATAGCAATCTTCATTTATAGGGTTAACAAAACAACTTTAGCCGAAAATATGAAAGAAGCAATAGCAGTAGAGAAATGTATTATAGCCCTAAAAAAGAAAAATGCAATAGAAGAACGAAAATCCAAGAAGGTTACTTTCAAGGAAGATCCCAAGAAAAAACAATCGAAAGATCCATTCGATATAGAAGGATTGCAAAAAGTTTTGAAGACCATGTCTAATGAGATGGTTGACATTAAGAAACAAGTGGCATAAACTTCTTCTAAAGAGCCATACAAGCCTTATATAAGAAACCCCTCGACTAATTCCAAGCCCCCAAATGCTATCACAAGTGTCAAATTTGAAGAAGAAGAAGAGGAAATCGCTACCGAAGAACATACCAATGAAGAAGAAGTTGTAGAGTTACAAGGTATGTGGGATTTCATCCTCCCAGATGAAGAGGATCAAGAGGCATCCCTGGTTAGTACTCGCAGTAGAAATCAATTTGATCCTCCTCAACCTACCCCTAAGCCAAAGAGCGCAAGCTCGATGTCTAAGGATAAAGTCGCAGCCAAGAAAATGACACCTAAAATGACTCAAACCAGCCCAATCCAAATAGATTCATCAACTCCATCTAAAACGCTGATTGTTTCAGATGAAATGGAGTATAATATCATAGAAGACATGAAAAAGACTAGGGCCAACATCACTTTTTACGAATTGAGCAAGTTAAAACACCAGCAAAAGATACTTTTGAAAGAATTACATGATCTACTAATTGCATCTTTGCCTGCTGCTGTAATCTCTCAAGCTTCCCATGACATGGGAAGACCTCCAACTAATGTGATTAATAAAGTTGATCCAAACGATATCACTTTAATTGGAGGAAGGTAAAGATCTCATACTCCCCCAATTCTTCTTACTTATGAAATTTTCAATAAAAATTTGTATAATTGCTTAGTGGATTTTGGAGCTTCATCGAATATTTTACCAAAATCAATATGTGCAAAGTTGAACGTTCAACCACAGAAATCTGCTGTGTGCATAGTTCAGCTAGATCGATCGCAAGTCGAAGTGATTGGCGAATTAAATCAGGTTACCATAAGGCTGTCATCCAACCCAAAGGTATGTCAAGTTATCGACATTTTAGTTGCCGATATTCCAGAAATTTATGGCTTAATTCTTAGCAGAGATTGATCAGAAAAACTTCATGGATACTTTGCAACTGACTGGTCGCACATGTGGCTCCCTTACAATGGTAAACCAAATCAAATAAAAGTTGGGCGAGAAAGACATCAGAAATACATAGTAACGGAACTGGAAGGAGAGAATGAACCGGTAGCATACAACAGTAACATCATTGGCAACTATTCAGTAGATCCTTTCCTAGGAAATTTTAATGCTCTTACTTCACCTTACTTAGAACATTCTGTTTTATCTCAAGTAGAAAATTTCTCTCAAACAGATAGTTCTAAATGTATTAATTTTATAGATATTCCTGTAAATAAATATTTATCTTGGAAGTTATTTTTTGACGGTTATAAGTCTAATGAAGGAGCAGAGGCAGGATGTGTGTTAATTAGTCCAAAGGGAAATAAAACTATGCTAACTTGTAGACTTGAATTTGATTGCACCAACATTACCACAATATACGAGGCTTTAGTCCAAGGGCTATACAAAGCAATCAGATTAGACATCAAATATCTTCAAGTTTTTCGAGATTCTAGAATTGTAATCAGACAGGTACGTAATACTATACATTATTTATCAGATCATTTAAAACATTACCAATCTTTAGTTCAAGATCTAACTGAGCACTTTATAGCATTTAATATTTCATCAATTCCCAGACTCCAGAATGCTAGTGCAGACCTCTTAGCTAATGTGGCTTCCCAGCTCATTCCTTCTGAAGACTTTAGCCCTGATCAATTTTCAATTGAATTAATTTTTAGACCCTCAATTCCTGATAACATTACAAATTGGAGGATTTTCAACGACTATCCTGATATCGTGAGTTTTCTCACATCTAAAGGATCTTACACCAATCAAATAATTGACGAGGACCAACATGACAAACAATTGCAACAAGATAGCACTAACAATGCTATACCTAAGTTAGTAGTCAAGTTAGAAGACCTTTATGATTTGAAAGATCGGTTTAAAAGATCTACCAATTCAAAACTACAAAGTTCAACTTTGAACTATGAATTAGTAAATCTAGGAACTGATACCGAACCACAGAATATCAACCTAGGCCTTGGCCTAGCTCCTGAAGAAAAATTGGTGTATATTCATCTCTTGAGACAATACAAAAGTGCCTTTGCTTGGAACTACGATGAACTCAAAACTTATGACACTTCCATCATCCAACATACTATCCCAATGAAGACAATGAAAAACCTATCCAACAAAAGTTGAGAAAGATCCATTGCAATCTAGAAAACCAGATCAAATTTGAACTCAATAAGTTATTGAAACCAAAAATAATTTTTCCCGTTTGAAATTCCAAATGGGTTTCCAATATGGTTCCTGTTAGAAAGAAAAACAGAGACATCAGAATCTGCATTGACTTTCGGAATCTAAACAAAGCATGCCAAAAAGATAATTTTCCTTTGCATCCCATGGACCAAATAGCTCCTGCATGCAGTCGTAGGAACAAAATTAATGTCATTCTTGGATGGATTCTCAGGATACAACCAAGTGTTGGTAAACCCCGATGATCAATTAAAAACGACATTCAGAACCAAATGGGGAACTTACGCATATCAAAAGATGCCCTTTGGTCTGATTAACGCTGGTGCCACATTTCAGAGAGCCATGGACATCACATTCAAGGGGTTAGTTAATAAATCAGTGGTAATCTATTTGGATGATATGACTGTATATTCCAAAAAACGAAGTAACCATCTTAGAGATTTAAAACAAATCTTCCAACATTGTCAAAGGTATGGAATCTCACTTAACCCAAAAAAATCCTTCTTTGCATTAAGTGAAGGAAAACTTCTCGGATTCATAGTGTCAAAATTTGGAATTCACATTGATCTTGATAGAATCAAGGAGATTCTTGAAATACCCCTACCTCACAACAAGAAAGCCATGCAATCTTTTCTTGGCCAGATTAACTTTGTAAAGAGATTTGCTCCATATTTTTCAAGAATCGTATCTCCTTTACAAGCAATGATTAAAAAGAACTCAAACTTTAAATGGGGCCAAGACGAGTATGAGGCATTCAATCTGATCAAACAAGTAATTGTTAACACTCCATCTTTAGCAACTCCAAATTTTTCCGATCCTTTTATTCTATATACATTTGCCTCTAATAGATCATATGCTGCGATACTCACTCAAGCAAATCAAGATAAGGCAGAAGCTCCAATCGCTTTTTTTCAGTTCAAATCTACAGGGGGCTGAGTTAAATTATTTAGATGTGGAGAAACAAGCTTACGCTATTTTCAAAGCAATTAAATATTTTAGACCCTTTTTACTCAAAACCCATACAAAAATCATAGTTTTATTTCCAGCGGTAAGAAATATTTTAGTACAGAAAGATATGGGTGAGAAAAGAGCCAATTGGGTTACTGCCTTACAGGAATATGATGTAAAAATCAAACCAGCAAGTATTGTAAAAGGTCAAGGCTTTTGCAAAATGTTGGCCGGAGCATCGCTTATTTCCGAAACACCATCTGCAGAGATACAAATGTACGAGGTAAGCCTAAAAAATGTTGAGTCATTATATGTTGATATCGTTTATTATCTAAAGAATGGATATGCTCCTTCAAACCTCAATCATACCTAGAAAAGAGCTCTAAGGTTGAAAGCTAAACAATATCCGCTCGTGAACAACGTTCTTTTTAGAATAAATTATGATTCTATTGTCCTTAGATGTCTTGAGAAATCTGAAGCTGAAAAAGTCTTGTAGGAACTCCACGATGGGCTAGCTAGCGGACACTATGCTGGAGACGCTATTGCTCATAAAATCTTACTCGCAGGCTATTACTGGCCCACATTATTCAAAGACTCGCATAACTACGTGGGGAAATGTCAATTCTGTCAAACCGCTGCTAGGAGATAAAAGAAACCACCCTTGCCGCTACAACGAGTCAACATTGAGCAGCCTTTTGATCAATGGGGATTGGACATAATGGGTGAGATCGTTCCTCACTCCTCTAAACAACATAGATATATCCTTACAGTAATAGATTACTTTACTAAATGGGTAGAAGAAGTTCCACTCAAGACGGCTAATGTTGAACATATCATCGAGTTCATAGATTAGTTCATAATCACCAGGTTTGGGTTGCCTTCTACTTTAATGTTTGATGATGCATCATATCTTTCTGGTAATGCAATGACTAAATTTGCACTCAAAAGGGGTTTCAAGCTTAAATACTTTGCCAATTACTACCCACGGGGGAATGGGTTAGCTGAATCTATAAATAAAAACTTAATTAGAATTATTAAGCGAACCATTGACCAAAATCACAAAAATTGGCACAAGTATTTAATATATGCTTTATGGGCAGATCGAATAACGCAGAAAGCCTCCATCGGCACTTCTCCCTTCAATTTAGTTTAGGGGAAAGAAGTGGTTCTTCCAACTCATTTGGCAATTCCCTCTTTGGCCTTAGTTCAATATATTGATGAAGCACCAACTTCTTCCTTACAACTAAGGCAACTGGAAATAATTAAGTTAGAAGAACAACGAGAATAGGCCAAAATATCTCATGCTCATCATCAAGCATTAGTAAAAGCCTCTTTTGATTCAAACATGATATCCAAAAAAGACTTTCAGATGGGAGATCTAGTTTTAAAATGGGACAAGGCTCATGAGGAAAAAGGGAAACATACAAAATTTCAACGAATGTGGCTTGGCCCTTTCCAAATCATAGAAGTCATAGGTCCGTCCACTTTTATGTTACAGGATTTAATAGGAAAAACATATTCTTTACCTATTAACGGACAGATCCTCAGAAAATATTTTCCATACGAGATTATTCTTCTATTTTGTAGATTAGTTTTTATTTCCATAATAAAACTAGTTGTGAATGGTTGCAGTTGGGATTTACGAAAAAGACACAAATTCTCTTTTAGATTTTGTTTTTTCACTTGTACAAATAGTATTCTTTTAGAAACTTAATCGTTATTATTGAAAGGTACAGTTAAAGACTCTAGACCTAGAAATGGTACTAGTTTCAACTTTGTAGATTTTGATGAAAAAACAACCTTTAGTGGGAAATTGTTTTATATCAGTCTAATGAAAGGTATCAGTAACAAAACGAAGATTCTTTGTAGAAAAGCTCTTTCCAAAAAACTCTACCATTGTCGTCCAAAGCTATCTTAAGGAAACAATGACTTCCTCCCCACCTAGGAAACTACAACGTTCAGAGAATGATCTAATGATACACTTTAACTTAAAGAGTAAGAGGTCTCATCACGAGCCGGCTTATCATGATCATAGATGATTATAGCTTGTTGACTTTGCCAATACTGCATACCACAACAGGGCAATGACTCAAGATTGTTGCAATCAAAAGACAATGGGTCTCATTACGAGCCAGCTTGTTCAACAAAGTTATAAACCAAGTGAATGACACTGTCATAAATTGGCTATCAAACCAAGACATTGTTCTTTAAGGGTAAAAAAGAAAATGAAAGTAATAAGTGTGGATATGGATTTCTCCTTGAAGATTGTATATTTCTCTAAGTAGGATACAAGATCATTGCTGGGTAACAGGTAACCTTGTCGAGGCTATAAACACCTGCTGGCAGCAGAGGCTCTACCTACGACAAATGAACATATTTAAAACTGATTTACATAGAAGGCTTTGTTTTTATCTTTATAAACCAAGTAGTGACTGATGTAGATACAAGGACTAGCTTGAGGGAGTAAATAATCAAAGTTGAAAATAGAAGAAACAAAATATCATTGATAGGAAAAAGCATAATGTACTTTGTCTTTCTATAATAAAGTTTAATTTTCTGGAAAATTTCCTGTTTTGGAAGTTTAGAAAATTCAAAAGAAAAGCAGAGATATTCAATTCTTCCAAGTGAATCGCCAATTGTTGTGGCTAGCAACAACCCCCCTTCTTATTTAGTAT
>APFE031083731.1:0-13949 GCA_000404065.3 Pinus taeda
AAATAGAAATGGAAGAGTGCATTTGTAAACCAGAAAAAGGAAAAATTCTGGGAGAAAGTGAAGATGAAGACTTGAAGATTGAAACATCAAGTAAGGCCAAAGCATCACATGGGTTTAAAACTGACAATTTGTGTGTGTATGCAGGTGAAACATGTAAAGAAGGACAATTGGTTGATACTGTCATGAAGAAGGAAGAAGAACAGTAGAATCAAATTCTATTTTGGTAAAAGATGAGATAGATAGATCTCATATACAGCTGGAGAAAGATATCAAGCAACCAAGTGAAGGGCTTGAAGAGATTGAAGAGGAGAAAATCGCAAAATTTCTAAATCATATGAAGGATTTAGAACTGTAAGAAGATATGATGGCTGAACCATCCAGTGGGACCATAGAGTATATTTTTTTTAAGATTGATAGTTTGTCTGTGGATGCAGAACAAATGCAGAAGAATATTAACGCAAATGGTTAGACAAGGATAACTCTTAGAGAAGGTAAAAAGCAAGAGGCTGAAGGAAACTTGAGTAAGAGACTATGTTAGCTGAAAACATAGTAAAAGATCATCAATTCACTATGATGATAGGCATAGTGGAGATAGCCATGGAAACTGTTGAGACAAACAGTAGGGAAGAAGGACATTTACTGAAAGATGTTAAGAAGGAGGAACCCTATGAAAAGGATTTAACCTTGGGAAAAGGAACACTAACAAAGGAGTGTTTTGAAGAATATGGACAATCTTTTAAGGATGTTGAAAGTCTCGAGGAGTACTCTATGAGAACAGAGTATGATGGAGAAGACCTCTTGAATGATGGAAGTAGTGATTTGCTACAGCAGAAAGACCTTGAGATTACAAGGGTCAAAGGAAGACAATATTTTAATACTGTAACACAACATGTGAAGGATGAAGTTGGAAGAAGAGAGCATTGTGATGAAATGCTTGCTAAGTGTGAAGAGGAGATTAGACTGCTGGAGAAACTGATGAGAGAGCTTGAAAGTAGAACAGAAGCCACAGTTACAGTTTCTGAAGATGAAGATGTGTCTCAAGTAGCTATGGAGACAGGAAGATGTAATAATTTGTTTGCAGGTTCTTTAAAAACCATGAATGACTATGATTATGTCATCAAAGAGATTGAGCAGAGGTTGTTTGAAGACGGTAAGGAGGCAGTAGGAATCAAACAATTTCAAAGTGAAGATAACCAACAACAGGTTAAAGGAGGAGAAATTCACTACTGTGAACCCAATCAAGAAGACATCATTAGAACAGATGGTGTAGAAAAGAGACTAATTGACAGTCTCATGAATTCTGCTAAGAGTTCAAATCGACATGCTGATGTGCTAATAAAGGAGGAAAAGACAGTGCAACAAACTGAATTGTTGCCAAAGGAAAACAAGGCACAACAACCTTGTGTTTTTAATTCTAACAAGTGTTTTGTGAGTGTAGGTTTTGTTGCAGATGCTGGAGGAGATTTGGCACAAGTGAACAGCTAAATAAAAGTGAAAGAAGAGAATTCTATGGAAGAACTCAATCCATGGAATATATAAATTAATTTGCTGGAAAGAGTGTTGAACAATCATGATTCAATAATGAAAGAGGGTAATGATGATAGGGAGGTAGAAAGTAGACCAAAGGAGGAAGTAAGTAAAATGGAAGTCAGCATAGGAGTCACAATAAGCGTTGAAGCAAGAGCAAGCAAACCAAAAGTTGGAGCAAGCAAAGAAAAAGCCAGCATAGAAGACAACAACAACAACAACAACCTGAAACAAAAAGAAAGAGGAACAAGTAAGGTGCAGAATATGGACCAGCCCAAAGATATGCTCGACATAGAAATTGAAGAAATGTGGGAGCTGATGATGAAGCAGTCCAAATGTAGAAAAGTGGTAGCAGTAGGAAGCAAGATCAATCAATGTTTGAATCTGATTGACAAGAAGAAGAAGACAACAGACATACAGCAGCAGCAAAGGTACAAGGCATCTAGAGCACAAAGTATGGGATCCAGGATGACAAAGATCAGAAGACATATGATCAGGAGATCATGAATATTTTCTACTTTGGGAGTCTGATGGAGGAGCATTCAGCCCAAGGAAAATCATTGTAAATAGTAGACATAGGGGTCATGCATTTTAGGAAATAGTTTTCCTAAGTATCAAGTTAATGCAATATTTAGGCCTTTAAGTGTGATTTAATTAGATAATGGGAGAGTATGTAAATACTTTCAAAACAAATAAATGAGAACATGAGTGATGAATAAATGACAAAGAGTTAGAAGTCAAATCCAAATCTTATACAATTCCATGATTCAAGGAACAAGAGAGATCTTTTAGGAATTAATTAGAGTAGAAGTGGACCATTGAGCTGATAAGGGGACTTTTTTGTTTTAAAACAGAGAAAAAGATGGAGTGGATAAACTCTGCCAAATATATATGCATGTAGCGAGCTTTAGGGCTCTTATTAGAGGATTGATCAGGTCCTTCATAGTAATCCAATCCAAAGTTTCCATATAAATATATGTAAGCCTACGGGCAGAAAGAAGAGGCCGCTAATGTTGAGAATCGGGCTTGTGCAAGACGAGGAGTCTTGAATGTAATATGTGTTTTACATTAATATATATACTAAGTTATTTTTTATTGTCTCAAGAGAGTGTGAATCGTGTGTTTGTGATTAATTATGGTTTGAACTCGTAGGTTTTGTTACAGGAGATTGCAGGCAGAGTTCAGAGGACACGCAGAGGAGAAATTGAGTATTGTTCAACATAACAACAAAGGGAAATTGGGCCAAACAGAACCAAAGTGGAAGCAGAAGGCAGATTTGAAGAGCTCTGCAAGGACAGAGATCAAAGGAGAGTGAGGAGTTAAGCTCAGATTAGAGTGGCACAGTGGAACAATGAAGGAGGAAAACTTGTGAAAACCCAGAAACCACAAGAAACATTGGAAATGGCAAAGAATTTCTAAGTAAAAGGAATTGCAGAGAAGTGTAAAGTGATGCACAATAGTCATTAGATCTCATAGATCAAAGACTGAGATCAAATCGCAATGGCAAAATCCCTTTTTAAGTCATCAGAACGAACCTTTGAGTTAAGAGATTGCACTAATGTGATGGATCCTAGACTGTCGGATTGAAAGTCCAGATCGATGGCCTAGATCTAATCGCTAATAGCATATCGATGCTTTGAAGCAGTCAAGGGTCAGCATGATAGAACACTGATAGGTCGATCGATGATGCACCTATAGTCGTTGGATCGGCAACGAGATGGACAGCAAAGATTGAATTGGAGGTTGGAAATCAGAGCAGTTGAAGAATTCATACGGAGGAGCGGACACGATGAAATTATGAATGTGAATATATAGAATTTGAGTTTCGGGTATATGGTCCGTAGCAGATTTCCTTTGTATTTCCATCTTTATGTATGATCGAGTTTTAGTGTAAAAGAGTCATTGAAACGTTCTGGTAGGTGAATATCGGAGTCAGAGAAGATGGGATGCATATATGTATGTATGAACCCGGACGGGGGCGGTAACCGATTGCGATGAAAGTATCCTCTGGTAATGTGCAAAGGCCGTACCAAGGGTGGAAAATGTGTTTTGGGAGTATTTCCCTTTGTAAATGGATTTTCCCTTTTTAAATGGGTTTAGAAGGAGAATACTCCCGATAGGAGTTTTGGCGGGGTGATTAAGTTCCTATGCACAGGAATGGATAAATGGGTCGTGACCATTTATGGTTTGAAGATTTGACTCCATTATAGAGTTAAATACCCGGTACAGTTGTGGATGCATTGTGATATGCATACTGTGGGTATATGCTGGGTAACCTGGAATCAGTTTGGCTAAGTATGGGTATATGCCGGGGACCCCTACATCATTTTTCAACTATTTCATGTTGTCTCTAGAGAAACTTCTAGTAGGTGGAAGAGAATGAGGAAGGAGATTATCATGCTATGAAAAAATAAAGAAAAGGAAGTTGTCTAGAATAATTGTATAAGTTTAGTTATGGATAAAATACAACTATTTTGCCTAAGAAAAAGTGAGGACCAATTTGATTCAATGCGACAACTAGTTCATCAACTTGTTGTTGAAAATGTACAAATGAAAGAATAGGTAGAGAAGTCATAACAATAGAATATGAAATAAAATACATGTGAGCTATCCTCTATACTTGAGTAGGAAATTTTCATGTTTAAAGAGGTAAATAATAAACTATGAGAACCCATGGATAGGTTAGATACTCTTAACATTCTCCTCAATTACTAGTTGACGAATTTGACAACTATCTACAATGGATTTCTGATTCAAAGGGTGCTTAATAAAAAATTGTTGGAGAAGAAGAATTGCATGTTTTATCCTTGGGAAGTATCAACCCTTGTACTTGGTTTTGGTTTCGTTTCCTTCTACAAAGGGTACTTATTGGTTTGTTCACTGACTATTCTATTTCTTGTTTTGATAATCTAAGTGTGCAATACCTTCTAGATTTATAATAAACAATCCTTAAATGTGGATATATGTAATTTTATATGAGTTCATCACCTCCAATTTTCTTAGTTATTCTTGGCCATTGTTATAATATGGCGTGTTATTATGCATTTTGATAAGGTAGAAACACAAAGGAGCATTGCACATGGGTGCTTCATTCAAATATGTCTTAATTTCATCAACTGGGGCTTTGATCCATGGTTACGTTTGTTTTCGCATCAGATTAGGGGTTGGCTAATAATTTGAATGCATGTAATTTAATGTAGCGTGTCCATAGGATCATCGCTTTTATGACTTGGGATTTTATGATATAGTTGGTATAGTATATGAATTTTCAAAAACGGTACGAGTGATGGTCCTCTTTAGATTGTCACATCTAACTTCTAGCATAAAGTTATGGTTGTGGTATTTATAGTTACCTACTATACAGATTTTGATCTTATCGTCACCATGCTTTTATTGGAAGGGGTATAGAGTTGATATACAGTTGATGGTGGCTTGTACTATAATGGAACAATTATCAACCACTGGTTATTCTCCATGGGGCGTGTCCTTCCTATGAAGTGATTGACTTCTTTTGTAATATTTCAAAGGACATTGCGGAATCCATGAAACAAATGAATACACTTTTCAAAGGTATCAGACTTTGATATGGGTTTAATCCAACAATGATTGACTAAAGCATGATAACCCTTCCACTTTAGAAGGTTATGAGGTCTGTATTTTTCTTACTGGGAGCCAGGTAGCATCGATATGATGAAGCAGTTGGTGGATGATGGAAATCAAGAGGTCATGCACAGTTCCACATATTCGTCTCTGGAAACTCCAATTGAGATAATGTTTCAAGTTGAACATGAGTCTTTACCAAATTTTTTGCAGGCTTGGGGAAAAATCGATGGAAGGAAGAATTTCATAGTAGAAACAAAGGAATTGACTATGACTCAAAAGGGAAAACTCGTAACTAATTCATCTTTATGGGGACTGGAAAAAAAAACCCTACGAGGATTCCTATTAGTGTGATTAGAGGAGAGCCTCCCTTGGTTCTAGGCGCAGGTTCCTTTTGGGACAGTATCGAAAGGTTGCGACATAAGGCTTTGGTAGGAAGGTGGAATCATTTACATATGATGGGGGAGCATGTAAAGAAATGGGTGGAGGAATGGTAGCTCCTGGTTCTAAAATATAGTCTGAAATTGAGTGTATTGTTCAATGGGTGGATTTGTTTTCAGTGTTTGTACCCTGAGGATACAGATAGGATACTAAGGGTTCCATGGGTTAAGGGGAGGGGATTTCTCATCCTACATAAGTGGAAGGCAGAGTTTTACCCCTTCAGTGAGACCCCTTGTAGGAACCTGGTGTGGGATAAACTATCTGGGCTTCCACTAGAACTTTAGAATGAGTCTGCCATCAAGGAAATCACCAATCGTATTGGGAAATTCTATTATTGGGATGAAGGTAGCTTTGGGAAACTTGATAAACGTATGCCATGGGTTTTGATTAAGGTTTATATGGGCATAGGGTTGATTGTCGAGCTAGACATACAGTGTAGTAGTTATTCTTTTAAGCTCTACATTGACAACTAGGGAGTTCCCTATCAGTGCCTTCGACACCGACATCTAATTTCCATGTGCCAAAAGAGATTCACCTAGCAAACGAATTTATGCTTATCTTGTAGGAAATGGTTGGTGTTTTCCAAGCTCAAGTTCGACTCTTCTATTCATATGGGGTTCGACAGTCCGAACCTCACAAGTAATTTGGTTCCTTGTCTCAACCATATGATGCAAGATAATTGTAAATCTAGGTTATATAACTATGTTACAACTCTGGGGTGTATGTATAATCTAATAGTCCCGAATCCATATGATGGTATGCTACCCTCTTCGGGTTGCCCAATTGACTATGGTCATGAGGCATTTGACCCCCTATCTCAGCCTACATCTGATTCTAACAATATTTCTGGCAAGTCATCCCTTGAAGTGGTGATGCCATTTCTATCGCAATATCCCCATCCCTTTGATGACCTATCGCATTATCCCCATCCCTTTGCAAACTGAAAGAATGAATTCAGTCGTGAGGCTCTTATCCTCAAACTCTTCTTGTAGTTTAGTCCTACCCACTTTCCAATAATTTGTCCTATGTAGCTGGGTTGCAATTTTGACCTTTAGATATGGTCTCGTCCCCTGGTACATTTTCCCCTGATAAGGAATTGGAGGTTATTTTGTCCTAATCGGAGAATCTACCTCTCCTTTCTATTAAAAGATCCTTTTTCCATAATCCTCTATATTCTAGAGGTTATTCATATAAAAATGTCACACATAGGAAGAAGAAACCCCCTAAATATAAAAAGGTTTCAACCTGTAACAAGATAGAATTGGGTTATGCCGATGAGGCTAGATCTCCCAATAACCGATTTGATATTGATTCTAATTTTATTGTTGGGAATGCCTTTATTTCTTATTTTGATGGAGTCTGAGTCCTTAGAGGGGATGTTTCCATGCTTATGGTACCTCCATGATTACTATTTCCATTAACATCTAGGTTTTGGGAGCGACCCCAAAATTAAACTCTCTCATAGGTATTGTTTAGGTTCATAAAGTCTCTTTAATCCTTTTCCAAAAAATGATGGTTTACAGAGATAAGGCATGGGAGTAAATGTTTTTTGTGTGCCTTGCATGGCATGTAGTTGCAACTGATGTTATTGGATTATCTGGTGGTCTTGGGATTATGCAGGATCCATAACTGATTGAGACACAAGCATTTCTATCATGTTCAAGGATTATCATGATCGAACACATGATGTGAAATTCTCAAAGGGTCTGAATTGTTAATCATAAGCTCCATATGTGGGGTGTAGACTATTTTGGGACTAGGTTGTGCAATCTAGAATCCTTTAATCAATTAGTTCCATGATCATTACAGGGGATCTTAATTTTTCAATGGGGAGGGAAGATATTTGGGGACAAAAGTCGAGAATTGATTGTATGGTTTCTTATTTCATAGGTTTGATGGATGATTTTCCCCTATTGGATGTCACACCAGATCCTCTTGGCCCCACTTGGAGGAATGGGAGAACTAGTGAGGAGGGTATCTCAAAAAGAATGGATAGGTTTGTGGTTAATCAGACTATGGTTATTCATTTGACAGATATAAGATTTTATATTATTCCAAAATTTAAATATGATCACTTCCCCATTGTGTTGACATGGGATGAAGAGGAACAAAAGAGATCATACCCCTTCAAATTCAACCTAAAATGGCTTAAAATGGATGAATTTGGGGATTTGGTCTGAAATGTTTGGTCTCAGTTATTGCTACCTCCTCCATGGAATCACATGACATCCATATACTGAAAGCTTAGAGAACTGAAAAGGGCCACTCAAGAATTGATTAAGGGGATGAAGGAGGGCGAAACTAAAGCTCTTAGGAAGATTGAAATTTGCCTATGTTATTTCAATGATCCTCAAGACCCATTATTCTTTTCATAGGAATACTGCCACAAGATCATTGATCTAGAGGGTAAGAGAAGGGACATCATTCATTCATGGAATGAAGACATCCACATTAAGAGTAGGGTGACTTGGATAAAAGTTGGAGACAAAAATACAATATTTTTTCCACGCACATTTCAATTTCAAGAAACATATCAATTCAATAAGTAGGATACGAGATGATACCAGAAACATATTCAGTTCACATAGATCTAATGAATAGGTGGGGGTCACACATTTCAAAGGCCAATTCTCGACACAAGAGACATCTTTCTGGTTGAAAATGAATTTCATCGAAGAAGTTCCAAACATGTTCACATCAGAGGATAATGAAATATTAGGATAACCAACCACAAGGGAGGAATTGATGAAGATATTGAATGAATATGCAAAGGAGAAAAGGCTGGGCCCGGTTGGGTGGGGGGTTGAAATTTTTATTAACTTCATTGATTTGATGATCCTGGACTTGTTGCTAGTAGATGAAGAATCTAGGATTCATGGGTTCATATCGGGGGCCATAAGTGTCTCTTTCATAACAATAATCCCCAAAAGGGTGGAACCAAGAACCTTTGCACATTATCGCCCCATATCTCTCTGCAACTTGGTGTACAAAATGATATCAAAATTGATTGCGAGTAGGTTGAAGCCGGTATTGTCGAAGCATATTACAAAGGAATAGTTTGGCTTCTTATAAGGTAGACAAATACAAGATGAAATTGGTATTTCCCTGGAGATGATGCACTCTAGTAAATCACGGAAACAAAGAGGTTGCCTTCTAAAGGTAGACTTGAGCAACGTATATGATTGCATTGATTAGGAATTCCTCTTCTTGGTCTTGTTAAAATTTGGTATGTTTATATTTAACATTAAATGGCTTTTGGCATGTTGAGAAAATACAAATTTTGTTGTCATTATTAATGTCTCCATTTCATAGTTTTTTAATGCATATAGAGGAATTAAAAAGGGTTGTTCCATGACTCCATTTCTCTTTTGCATAGTTATTTATTGTTTTAGTAGAAAAATGTGGGTGTCAAAGGATAATGGAAATATTAAAGGGGTCATAGTAACTAGAAATATTTCCATATCTCATTTATTGTTCGTAGATCATCTATTACTCTATGGGGAATCCATGATGGGGTAGTGGAGAATGATTAGAGACCTCATTAAATCATTTGGAGTTGCATCTAGTTTGTGTATCAATGAAGGTAAATCAATATGTTTACATGATGGCAATGAGGATAATGTAACAAAGGACATAGGTGATTTGTTTGGGGTAGAATCGTCAATATTGGATGATGGTTTCACCTATCTTTGGATTAAGATGAAATCGAAAGGATACTATAACTAGGATTGGGCATAGTTAATTGAAAGGTTTAACAAAAAATTGGACAGTTGGAAGTACAGATTGTTGATGATGGGAGGAAGGATGGTAATGTTGAAATCAGTGCTACAAAATGTTTCAGTATATTGGATGCACCTTTTCTTAATGCTGAGGGATATAATCCATAAGAAAAAAGCTATCATGAGTTGCTTCTTATGGGTTGGAACACAGTTACAAGAAAAAAACAATATCGTACGATGGTCAACACTTGCAAGCCCAATGGAGGAAGAGGTTGGTATTTCATAGATACATCCATTTTTAACAAGGTTTTCTTATAAAAAACAAGTGGAGGGTAGTGTCTGGAAATGGTGTGTGGTCTCATATCATTAAGGAAAAATAAATGTTTGGTCAAAGTTTCTCCTCATGGAATAACAGTGGTGCCAAGAATAAATCTATTATATCACACATATGGAGAAGTATGATGCACACTCTACAATGGATGTTGGAATTTTTCCATTAGGGCACTGGAGATGGATCCAAGATCAAAATTGGATTAGACGCCATCATGGGGATGGCTTGAAATCATTCTTTATGCTTTCAACTAATGCAAATCCTTCACCAAAAAGGCATTGTGCCCTTTGCAACAGATATATATGTCGGGGACTAAAAATGTTGATTAGCAGAGCTAGAGAAGGGTCAAAGATCTTGGAATACTAGAGAGTATACATATAATGAGGAATGGGGGTCATTTGTAGCATATATTCGATTTGTTGGCACCACTCTTGGTGATAAGCAGGACTATATGATATGGTGGGGGGGTGGTAAAATGAAAAAGAACAATTTGATGACCCAGGACATCTAATTGAAGTTTCCAAGGCCTGGGAGTATAAATGACTGTAATGAGTGCCTACAGGATAAATGGAGATGGAATCTCCTGAACAAATTAAAATGTTTTCACTAGCTTGCAACACATGATCGTATATTGCCATAGAATATCTTACAAAATCATGGGTTCATTGGTCTTGAAATATGCCCTCTATGCATTGGGGGGGGGGCTGTGTGGGGAGATATGAATTATTTGGTGATCAAATGCTCATATGTGAGGTTGGTTTGGGATGTGGTTATGGAGGAAATGAAGCTTCCTTTAACTGGCACTAATCAACCCTTGTTCAATTGTCTTCTGTCATGGTTCACTTCACACAAGAATTACAAGTCCCTCCCAGTATATATCATATGGATTATATGGCGATATAGGAAAGCTAACATTTTTTATCAGAAAAATGCAATTGTTAGAGAATACATAATCAATACAGTTTGTTTTTTCTACAAGATAGAGTTAATGATCAAGTCGAACATAAATAGGAAATTCAAATTCATTGATATTTGATGAGAATATCTAGTTGGGTTTTTTATGGAGAAAGCAATAGAAGGAAATCCAGATGTCGTGTAGTCATAATTACTAAGCCTGGTAATTTATTCCACTTCTACTGGGAGGGAGGAATGGGATCAAACAAAAAATCAAAGATTACAGCATTATGGGGAGTCCTTATCATAGAAAAATGGCTAAGATTAGACAAAATTAAGGTATATGGAGATGCAAAAGGAATCATTGACTGGGTAAACAAGCATACTAATTTCAATCGCCCCCCCCCCCCATACATGAAAATTGGATTATGAGGATTTGCAACCTGGTAAGGAATTTTAATCATATACATTTCAAACATATATACAAAGAACATAATTGGACAACGAACCTCCTATCTAAAAGAGGTATTTCAAAGGAAACAAGTGGTTTTGTTTCTTAGTCTTCAAGCAAGGTATCATGGTAAACATAGGAAACATCAACTACTCTCAAGAGACATTTTAACACTAGCCTAATTTTGATGGAAGTTTTGTATATTTAGACAATGGAAATGTTTATTTATGAAAATGTAATGGTTATAAGCTATAGTTTGATGTTAAGAAATACACTTTTTGTCGAACGGGAAACTAGAAATGTATGGCATAGGAATTATAGCAGAATTATGAAAGGATAATATAATGAACGGAATTTGAATATGTACTATCCTTATATTTTAATACAAATACAACATTTTTTTTTTCTAAAGAAAAAAATAGCATTCAAAATAAATGAAACAGTCAAAAAACACATATTAAAACATAATCAATGGAGACCCCGAAAAGTACTCCAACTATGTTACTACCTATCCACGTTCAACAAAATTTCCTCCATCTCTCCTCTCATCAAGCACGCCTCTATTGGCGGTCTCCATTTCCGTAAATCCCATCAGTTGTTGTGAGCCTCCATTGCTTCGCTTCCTGAACAACCCATCAACAACGTAAAGACAGACTCTTAATCCTTTACCTGTACCTTTTTCACTAGCACCTCATATTGAAAATTTTAAGACAAAAGATTTATTTTGTCTTAACAAATTGTCTTAAAATCCCCCTTTGTGTAGTAGTATCGAATGCAACAATAGGAAAGTTGCCTCTAATCATATCAATAGAGATCGAAGGGACAGAAGAGGAATTGATGTCCAGGAAATCTTTCCATGAAAATTTGTTTCATTCTTCAGAGTCGGCTACCCTCACAAAATGAAGATCCCAACAAATCATTGTCTATATATAAGATAACGTGAATGGTAAGTGAAATATCAACCTTGATATGGGCACTAGACAGTAGTAGCCTGCAAGTTAGCGGACTTAGGGTGCAATGTCTCTATCATACCTTACATATACTTACTCATCCTTGGGAAAGAATTTCCATGGACCTTATGGGAGGTTTAATGACAACTAGGAAGGGACATAACAACTTATACATGGTAGTTGACAAGTTCAACAAGATGTGTGTTCTGCTGCCATGTAAGAAGACCATCAGTGGATAAGAAGCATCAAACTTTTCCTTTGGACAAGTCAGGGTACACTTTGGGATACCAAGGAGCATTATTTCAGATAGGGATACAAGATTTTTTCAGTGCATTATGGACTACATTGTGGAAGAAGATGGACATGAAGTTGAAGATATCTACAACATTCCATCCACAGATAGATGGGAAGACATAAGTAGTCAACATGAATTTGGTGCATCTCTTGAAGGGTTACAACTAGAAGCATCAGAAGACCTGGGATGAAAATTTGGTATATATACAACATTCTTATAATAGAGCGGTCCACACTTCTACAAGAAAGTCCCCATTTGAAGCTTGTTTTGAGTATTTTCCACCTTCAACTTTGGATATTGCATATGGGCAGCAAGGAGGAATAAAGGAAGACATTACAAGAGATGCATTAAGGGCTGAAAAATTTGTAGAGAAGATAAGGTAAATATATCTACAGGTATAGGAAACACTGCAGAAGTCACAGGTGAAGTATAAGGCTAGGCATGGTCAACACAACAAATAAATCATTCAAGGTGGGAGAGAAAGTATGGCTACAGTTGAACAAGGCGAGGCTGTAGGGGCGTGGTAATGAAATCAAGGCTCTAAGGTATGGTCTCTTTGAGATACTGGAAAAGGTGGGTGATAATTCTTATCGACTTATTTTACCACCATATATGCACATTTATTCAGTTGTAAATGTGGATAATTTGAAACTCTATGAGCCTTCCATGCTAGACCAAGAAGAGGAACAGATCTTAACTTCTATGGAGGATTTGACACAAGGTACTATGGCATAGCTGACAGAAGATATGGTTTTGCAAAACAGGTCTAGAACTACAAGACAAGGGCAACAATACCTTTTCCAGATTTGGTTGAAGGAACAACTTCCAAGCAAAGCTAAATGGCACACCAGAGAGAAGGCAGAGGAACAATTTCCTCACCTCATTTAGTAAATGATTTTGGGGACCAAAAGGCTCCAAAAATGGGGAGGTGTGATCCAAATTGGATCATTATATTTTTTTTCATCCATCACAATGCATTTTGAGTGGAGGAATCATCTCATGGGACCCTTTTTACTAGCGGGACCTGGTTTGGCAAAACGAGGTCTAAAACCTTCCTGGAGAGTTTTGAGGCATCAAACGACATTTTTTGGGGGTAAAACGTTGCTGCTTATTCATGCACATTTTCATGTTATTCTACACACAGATAGCTTTCCAACGGCGCAAGAATCGTGTCAATCGGAGTCCATACGCAAAAGTTATGCCACTCAAAAATTGACCTTCCTATTTTCACACCTATAGTTTGGGAGGATGTAACATCATCCCCATTATTCATGGAAAAGGGGCTAGCTACGTGTTTATGATGTAAAAGACTCTAGAGGAGTCCATTTTGTAACTCTAGTTAAGAGTTGATGTAGTCAAATTTAACCACTAGTAGGCTATCAGGTTGTGTTATAACCAAGCCACTAGGAGGAAGAGGCATTCCATTATTTCGAGAGAATTTTGTTCCATAGCTGATAAAAGATAGCCAAGAGAGATAGGAGGTAGAGCACACAAAGATGATTTGTGCACTGTAGCAGCCCATGCACCACAAACATTACTTCTTTGTATCCGTAGCCATATTTTCAAACAGAGAAAGAGAGAAAAGGGACCTCACCTTCTAGCTGGGTATTCTCTTGAAAGGGTTTCCTAGAGAGAATGTCTTTTGTCTTATGTGTGTGTGAGATTGTTTTATTCATTCTCTACTTTTCTTCATAATTTATATTCGCATGCATGCACTAATTACAGTAAAATCTACAGATCT
>APFE031083741.1:4099-24189 GCA_000404065.3 Pinus taeda
GGTTAGTCATTATGCCAACAAGTCTAATGTGTGCTTTATGCAGATTTTTGGTCAATTTTGAGACAAAATCAAAGGTTTAAATGAGCACTTGGCAGCCAAATTCGTGGAAGAACAAGGGAGAGGATTTGTAGGAAGGTGTCCCCTTGATTTATGAGCCCTTGCCTCGAATTCTCCATCAAAAACTCAGAGCACAAGGGGCAACCAAGCAAGTTAAGTAGGATTGTTGTTAACTGCAAGTTTTGGCAGCCGAGTTCCTAAAGTTTAGGAGGGCTATTGGGGTCCTCAATTTGTATAAATAAGAAGGCTTAGGGCCTCATTGGATGAGTTCGATTTTATTTAATTTGTAGTTAGTTTCTAGTCAGGAGTTAGTCAGATGTTAGTTACATTTTAGCCAGTAGGTTAGCTCTGCATTTCAACACATTTTGAAGCTTTTTCTTGTAGACAGTTTCTGGGATGTAACTATTATTTTTTGATCAATAAAGATGAATCCAGCTTTGCACCAGCTCTAATATTTCTTAGGAGGCTGTAGCTCTGGGGGTTGGGCCCAACCCAAGTGCCCAGTACCTCCTTTGTGTGCTTTTATGTGTCTTTGCTGCATTCTTAGAATAAAATCTGTTATTTAGGTTAAAATCTTGTTTTGTCACTTAGGTTGCTTTTGATGATTAAAATAGCTTTTCAAGCTTCAGGTTTATTTGACAGTTTGAGTACAGAAAAGATCTTCAGAAAAGGCCATCAAGCAACCCTTGATCTCACCTCTCCCTCCTTGGGACCATGAGCTGAGACCAAGGCATACTTGCTGCCACAAAAACATTGTTTTGCTTTTCAATGCAATTGCAAGTGTTGGATTTTTAGATGGAAAAGTTGATACCAGTTATGCTTGCATATTTAGTTCTATTCTTGCTTAGGTTTCCATAATTGTCTTGCATGATTTACCGTTCACAACTTGCTGTTCATCATGATTCTGGTTTCTAGGTTAGATTGGGTCACAGTAGATAGATCTCTGATTTTTTTAGTCTTTCTTTGATTAGTTTTGAGAGATTGTGTGCAGATCACCTGTAATCCATCCCTGCCTACCCTTCCTCCATCATACAACCTACTCCAACCCCTAATCCAAGATTCCTTCCCTTCATTATCACATTTTCCCACTTTGCCCTAATTTCTACATTCTGGTGCATCATTGCTCCCTCCATCCTTGAACAAATCCAATCACCTTAATCACTCCTTAGCCTCATTTACCAGGTCCTAGACCCCTTAACATCCTTATCTACCCTTCATTTCCACTTTCCCAACATTTTTCCGCCATCAAACCTCCAAAATCCTCTTTTCGGAACATCCTGTAGAACATCCTGTAGAACCCCTGCAGACTTCCTGTAGAAGCTCACAAAAGCGGTTTCTTGAGATCCGATCATTGTGAAACTCTCTGGAAGGGTTCTAGGGACCCCTTAGGCCCTCTTCTCACCTTTCGCAAGAGCCTAGTCCATTTCCTTTCATCAAACAACCTCTCCACAGTCAAAACAGTTAAAACACATGCATAATAATTCTGCGAAATTACTCAAAAATGCAAAAATATGTTTTTTTTCTAGATTTCACTTCAGAAGTAGCTTAAACACATGCATTTTACCTTTCTAAAAGTCAATGGCATCCATTTCCACCGCTTTCATCTCTTTTCTTGCACCAGTAGGGTTAGTCGGTAAAATTAGGGTTTGCATTTCCTTTCAGCTTTTGGTTTCCTTCTACAAGTAGATTAGCCTCCTTTGAGTTAGCTTTCGTCCATCACAGTTAAAAGCTTCTTCTAAGAGCTCATAGAAGTTGGCTTAAGCTCCTAGCGGACTTGTGCCAGCTGATCAAGTGATAGCCGCGACAAAAGTTAGTACTTGTGCATACAACACCGTCGCTTCCAAGTTTGTTACGAACTACCGGGTTGATAAAATTAAAGAAGGGAGTCCCAGGAGTTGCGCCATCATTGCTACAATACTAGGGCCCACCACTAGTATCCCCTAATACTGCTTCGGGTGAGACTGCAGCCTGCGCTATGCAGTGTGTTGCCGAAAGGGCCAACAATTAGGGTTTTGTTGGTTGGCGCGAATAACTCTGAACCTGGGTCAGGCCCCCTTAAGCCAACAGAGAAAAAAAGGGTTGATTCTTCATTCCCAATAGAATTAAGCTTTAAATATGATATGGTAAACATAATTTAAGAAGATATATAATTCCTTAAATATTCAGATTGAACATCTAATTTCTTACATATAGCAGATGAGTATTGAATTTTATAGCCAAACAATACATGTGCAAGAGATGATAGAAGGCAATAATTTAAAAAATTAGAGGAATTAACTAAGACAAACAATTTTAGTTAATTAATCTCTTTAAATGATGATAACTTTGCAGGAGCTTTCAGAGAGATTTATATCAATTCTTACCAAGACGTCTATCTTACCTTGAACATGTGCATAGAAAATTAAAATGAATACATAATTGAATACCTAGAAGAGCTCACAGAGATACACAAGCTACTCAAAATGAATCCATAATCCTTCTATTAACTTCAGAAATAGCTAAGAAAGTTATAAGCATGTTCACTGGTTCATCAGAAGGGTTCAACCCTTTCTTCTTTGAATTAGAAAATCTTTATAGAGTTCGACTTCAAACATATCTAAACTGGAATCAAAATTTATTACAAAATATAATATCATAAAAAATAGTTGAGATATTACAAAAATAGAACTAAAAAATAGTAGATCTGAACTAATTTAAACACTGCACAAATTTCAAGGGTTGTTGTTGGTGACTGTAGCTATAAATCTACTTTTATGTTCATTGCCCCTGAAATTCTATTGTCTGTTGTTGAAATTTTGTTGTTTGCTCCTGAAATTCTACATTATGTTCTTGAAATTCTGCATTATGTTCCTATTTGATGAGCTCACATAGTTTATCCCATCTCTTTTCATCAGGGATAGAAAACCTTAACAATTTTCTATATGACTCATCGACTTCAGTATATTTTTAAACAGTGGGCCTAGTTAGAAACAAATGCTTAATTTCATGTTGAATTAACAAATCATAACTTAAACCTTCAATGAAGGCTTTCCCAGTAATAATTCCTCTGATTTTGGAAAATTTGGTCTTGTCCACTGCTATATCATGTAACCTTTGTTGATAATCTTCAAGTGGAATCAATTTTCCACTTCTATCCTGCAAAGCTGGAAGTCCTTTCTGATGTAAAGTATTACATTTCATGTGAAATTTCTTGATGTGTACCTCCAAATTCTGGCACTTGTTCTCGAATTGTAGCATCAAATTCCTCTTGGTTATAACCTTTCTCACCTCTAAGACAACTTCGGTTCTATCTTCAATGCTGAATTATTCAAGTTCATCTTTTGTCTTGGAGTTTAGGACTTTGATTATCCTTGTGGCATCTCCTAGTTTGTGGTCCAGGTCCTTATTTATTTCTGCTACTGCTGTTTGTGACCTCTACAAAATATCTTCCTGCTAAAAAATAATCTCAATTGAAAGCCATAACTCAGTCACTGATACATTAATGTCTATCCAAATATTTTTTTTGGCCTGAGAAATAGTTTGTGTAATTAAAGATTTATTTTCATGAACCTCTAATTGCTGAGTTAATTTATAATTGTTTTGAATCTCAGCCAAATATGCATTATCAAATTTAATCTTATGTTCTTGGATATTTTGGAGCTGCATTTTGAGTTTTTGAATTTCTTGATCCTTCAAAGACAAATCCCCCATGGCCTTTGATAGTTTTTCTGCTGAATCAATATATTGTGCTTCTACTGTGATGGTTGTTGCTGTAGATGTCCTTGGTGCTGAAGTACTTGTTGTATAAGTAGTAGTTATAGGAATGGCATCTGAAACAATGAGTTGTTGCTCTTTTTCTTTTAGGAGTGATTCCATGTCAGCGTCCATTTTCTGAATTTGAACATACTTTCTTTTTCCTTTTCAAGTTGACCAATTTCCTTAGCTTGTGGATGTTCAATAGTAGGAAGTTTAAGATCCTTCATCAATGCTTGAATGTCAACATTCTTATTCTTTATCATATCTTCTGCTAATTTGATATTACTAGGTTCATATCCTAGTTTGATCACCAAATCTTCAAGAGCTTTGATTATGGTATCTTTATCCAGAGATGACATTCTCTCCATCTCCAAATGCGTGTGAATGTTGTTCAAGGAAGTTTGCAGCTTAGAGGCTACCATAGCTAAACTTGTCAATATGGAATATATCATTTCAACATCCTGCTTATGAAGGTCAATTTGATCAATGGCATGAATTTGCTTGGTGTCAAAGCAAAAATGGATGTTTTGTAATCTTATGCAATTTTAGAGAATGAAACTTTAGGTTCCAAGAAAGATAATTGAAACTGTCCCTTTTCAGTATCAAGTGCAGACAAAAGTCTATGCTTTGTAGTGGAAATATGCTTCCAAAATTCTGAATAGGTAGTGGCCTTTAATGCTTCATTCTTCCTTTTAATTTCTCTGTATCCAGAAAAAATATTTTGTTGCGTTGTATCATGAGAAGCAAATGACATAGGAGAATCTGTGATTTCTTCAAGAAAATAAGTGGTGGGAAAACCTAATAGAACCATTGTGGCTTTCTCATGTGAGATCTGGTCCTCTGAGGACTCCTAATTAGTGTTTGTCTTCTTTCTCCTTGTGAAAATTGTGAAACATGTAGCTTGAGTTTCTGAGTCTGTAGCAGACAAAATTTCTCTTGGTATTTTGGTTTCTTTTTCATGAGGAACCAGAGTCTGTGAGGATGTCTAACTAACAATTTTTCACTCGGCTTCCTATAATATATTTTAACACCATCCTTCTTGATTTGCGTACTATTCTATCTTTGGCCTGGTTGTATGTACATATGGAGTTGTTTTCTTCTCAACTCTCAATTTTGAAATATTTCCTGAGGGTTCGTATGACCAGGTAAAACCCAACTTGAATTTCATCTACTTTAATAAAATATCTGATTCCTTCGCTACTGCTCTCGTATTGACAATGAAAGGGCCAATTTGTGCCTTCAACTTGAATTATGCTTCCTGCTTCCTGGATACATAATGTAAATCGTCCATGTTCATCATTTTATTGATGTATTCTAAGGCAAAGATCTTGATTTGCACACATATCGGTAACTTGTAGGGAGGGAGTTCACATCCATATATTTTGATATCTGTATAATTATGGTAGAGGTACCAGTCTCCAATTTTGTCTTGCTCAGTGAGGTGCATAATTCTTCCGATTTCAGATGAAATCCTTGTTATAATATCACTGCTAAGATGACGTAAAGACATATGCAAAAATTGGTTTACATAATTGCTGAAGGAAATTTTTTTTTTGTTCTTCCTTACCAAGGAAGTCCAGTGAATGGCTGACAAAGGCTTTCCTTGTGCATCTAACTTCTATAATCAGAACATAAACCTATATGCTCGATACAATAAAAGTAAATACACAAGAACTGATTGATGTTTAAAATCTCCTTCAGTAGAAAACTTTAGAAACTGATCATGAATACTGTCTGCCAAAATATGACTGTAGTTGAAAATCAATGAGGGCTTATTACCCACAGATAACACTGATAAAAATCCCAATATTACTTCATCAGCCCACTGATCGGTAGGGTAACCTAGCAGATAGGTGACCATGGATATAACTTGCCTTGACATTTATGGGAAAATTGAAGTGGAATAGGGCGAATTAGTTCTAGGTAACTCAAAATTTTTAGGTAAAAATGACTCAAAGATACAGGCTCGTTGAGGAAATCTAAGTTTTTGATATATTTCCATGAGGGAATTAGTAGAAAAAAGGTGTAGAGGAGTTGGGAGATTAATTTAGAGTGCTTGGCAGATGGATTCAGGGGTAATGGAAAATAAAACTTCATTGTTTTGGGAAATTATAACCGTATGACTGGGTAGATACTTGAGATGGCACCATGTGACAAATTCTAGAAAGATATGAGTTTGGGGAGAGAAAAATTCGGGTAGGAAAGACCCCTAAATACTTAATTCATCACTAACATCTAGAAATTTCTGGTTTGCCTAGTTGTGGAGTTCATAAAAAATCGAACTCGCATTGGGTTTCTGAGATCTTGTACTATGTATCTACCAAAGGGAGCTCGTTTAGGTTAACTACAGAGGGAACCGTAGGGATTTCTACAACTAATTTTGACTTTCCTTTATGAGAAGACATTGTGAATAGGAAATTATAGGCTAGGGTGGTGAATTACTAGGCAAATGATGATCACTGACATGTGAAGATTGCTGCGTGGCTGTATAATTTAGGGCCTCACTGGTGCTGCTGGGAGATGAAATGGTGAAAAGAAGTATGTAGAGTAGTGTGTATTTTTTTAAAATAGGGGATTCTAATGTATTGGAAGAGTGTGGCCATTTTTAGACTTGTCTCATTAATGAATTTATACGTTGGCATGAAATATTAATGAGAAAATGGTTACATTACCATTTGTTGGGAGAAATTAAATAATGCAATGATTATTTGGTGGGTGAATAGGAGAGGGACAAGTGGCAAAGTGTGAATGGGCGTGGGAGTGGAGGAAGAACAGAAAGTGGTTTTCGGAGGGGGTGTTGGGCGATTAGTGGTCTTGAACTAGCCAGAAGGTGCCACATATGAGCAAGTGGTTTATTGAAATCTACTTTTTGCCCCCCGTTAAACTCTTAAACTGCAGGGGGGTTGCGAACTCATCCTCCACTGTTGATTCGGGAGGGGATGATCCCATCCATCGGTTGCCAACCACTCTATATTGCAAAGTGATAAAACATCGAATCATACTTTTATTTGCGGAATAAAATAACTCTTCAAAACATCATACAAAGGAGTAAAGATAAGAAAAAAAATAGTGCAGCATTTGAACTTGCTCGCATACCTTGGGATTTAATTATTTATTGTATTTTTTCATATATATATTTTTTATATCCCTTTTCTATTCTTTTCTTTGATATTTATTTATTTATTTATTTTTCTCATTTTTCATTCCTTCTTTGTTTCTTTGTTCTTATTTTTATTCTCTTATATATAGAATAATTTTATTCTTTTTTCAATGAAAAGGAAAAAGTAAAAAAAATCTAGGGTAAAAATAAGTTACAACATCCACCTTGAATGTCTTCTCTAATGAATAAAATTCCAGAAGGTGAACTTCGTGTTGGATGCTACCCTTTAAAGCCCTTATGAAGACATCAATCCTATGCTCCTCTGGAATATCATTTACTTTTATATTCAATCTTTGGAAGTCCTCAATGTGATCCACAAATTAACCCTTTTGTTTGAGATTGATCAATCAACCAAAGAAGGTATTTCTATTTGTATCCTCTTAATGTGCTACCGATTCTTCCGCAAAAATTGTCCAAGTGACAATCAATTTGTGAGAACAAAGCCATCGATACCACACAAACTGATTTTGTTCTAAATATAAAGATGCAGTGTGTACCTTTTTTTGTGTGTGGCACATCATATATATCAAAGAATTGCTCCATTTGTAGTGTCTATATTAATGGATCCTTGGCATCAAACTTCCTCACATATATCTTTGGAATGTGGTGGGTCTTAAACCCAACATTGGATTTTCTATATTCATAATCCATATTCCTTTTTTCCTCATCATGATTTTCATGGATTACCTTGTCACCACTAGGAAATATTGTCTAGCAATGTTTCCAAACCTTCAAACCTTCTATCTTGACATTCATCATTGCGTAAGCTTTTAAACCATCATTAAAAAATCTAATTTCCCTTTTTATACCATCTATATTAACATTCATCATGGCTTCCAATTCATTTTCTATTACTTTTTACGAGAGCAAAATTTGTTGCACTTGGTCTCATAATTTTGGTTTATTTCTTCCTCTTTTTCATGTGTCATAGTAGAGATTTTTGGTTGCTTACTAGCTATATCCAGTTTTTTGTTTTGAGCTATTATGGAATCAAACAACTATATCTGTTCTTCACTATGCCCTTTTAATCACTTCAAACTGATTTTTCAAACAAAAGTTATGCAAAACACACACACACAAACCCACACATTTTTTCTTTATTTTAAGAGCTTGATATTGAAACTATTGTTTCTTTGTAATTCAGGCCTCCCAAGGTCTGAAATTCCGTTTCGTGGTAGCCCTCTAAGTCTTCTTTCCAATGCCACAAGTCAGACCAAGATTGGATTCTTCAATATAAAGTTATGCTAAATCTCCCACGATGACCTGATTATAGACTGGTGTAGTAGAGTGAACTTATACGAGATTCCACATGTTAATGCTCTAAACCCTAGAATCCAAAGCTCTGATACCCAATGTTATGCAATTAGATTGCAAAATATAAGAAAATATAGATTAACGACTTTAAAATTAGCCTCTTCAAATGGGAAACCTCCTTTACATCACATAAATGAATAATTCTTGGATGATTCAAGTGACAAGACCTCCTTGGTATATATAGGAGTCTAAGGGGTCACAATATAATCAGAACCTACATAACAATAATAATGTAAAGGCACAAAAATAACAATAATGGGGCACAACAATAACAATAAGGGGGTGTTATACAATATTTTGTCACACCTCCTGCACTTCCTTGTGACATACACTAAAGTGCCCGAAACATGATCATCATGCAGTGTACTCATTCACATATGCAGTTAATATCCTTCCTTAAAGACATTAATTAGAAAATGCTTTGATCTTTTCTTGAAGAAATAACTCTAAAACCCTAACTTTGAGACTAGTCACTCTTATGAGGCTAAAAACCGTGATGTTCACTTGTTGCATCATGCTTGACCAACGATGGCATCACTCTGTTTCCTTGTATACCCGTGATGATACCCAAAAAGGCAATTTTCCCAAAGAGGATGAGAAGCTTCATGATCTAGAAGCTTCCAGAGCGGCGAGTTGGAGGTTGTTTGGCATAGATGAGGTCGAATTCTCCCAACTTGGCCTCTTGGTATTATCCCTATGACCTACCTCCTTGATATGAGGAACTACTCCTATATTTGGAGAGACCCTAACTCCCTTTCCTTGCCTATATATTCATCTTCTCCCATTCCAAAATGGTTAGAGGCTGGGTTGGTCTATGTCTATTTGAACCCTTATGCTAAGATTGTGCCTAGAGGTTATTAATTTGACTTGGAGAAGGAGTGCTTGGAGAGTTCTTGGCTTGGACTTGTATTACCACTCAAGGAGAGCCTGTCAACATCAAGGCTTTGGTTGTAAGCTTCCCTTTATTTTCTAATAATACACAACTGTTGGTTCATCTTCCAAAAATTCATATGTTCATGTATCATTTAGCTTGGCATTCCTTGATAAGCTAAGTAGGTTTCTATTGGATTTGTTATTTGTTTTGGCATGCCTTGTTGTGTCTTGATCACTTGTGTAGGTGCATAAACACTGAGAGAAGCAAGAACAAGCCTATGATACAAGCGGTTCAAGGTCTTCAACAAAGGAGATCGAAATAGCATCAGAACGAGGTAAGTCATCTCCTTCGTTCTTCTTTTCAATTGTAATCTAGGAATATGTCTAGTTGATTGTCACTTAAGTTTCTAGACCCACTCATTGGGCTAGAGGGATCGTCTTTGTCCATAGAGAGAATTTACCTTAACAACAGGGGGCTACACTAACAATATCAATAAGGGAGGTGCACTAGTATTATAGGGACCTAACAACTTCCCTCACATCCTTTATCCTTCATCCACATATATGTTCAACACTCGCCCCCCACCCCTTGCTTACATAAGTGACCTAGAAGCACATTCGTTTTGGCGTCATTGAGTAGAGAAATAATAATGTCAGGCATAACAATGTCATAACACTCACTGATAGAATAGCCACTCACAAAATTAGCCTTTTTTATTTTTTAAATGATTTGATAGGTATTGATAAATACCGAAAATAAATCGCCCTCAACCAGGGGAATTATGTTGCATCAAGGTTCGCTTAAACAATGGAAAATTAGAAATAAGATTTCTAGAAATTAGAAAATTATTTTTGAATTTATGGGAAAATAGAAACATTCAACATTTTCCCATTACTTTGGTTTAAAACCGCAAAAACTCGAAAAAATAATAGAAAGTCAACACACTTTGACTGCGAAGTGAGTGCTATAGTCCCTAGCAAGGCATGGACTAATAACTGCGTAGAATATGGAAAGAATATTTATTTTATTTTATTTTATTTGTCTTTAAAATTAATAAGAAGAAATGAACTTGATATTGTTCTATTTGATCTTAAACAAAATTGCATCGCATTTGTTTCTTGTTTGTAAAAGCGTATAAAAAGTGAATGACATGTTATTTACATTCCAAAAATGATAAGTTTTCATTTTTCTTGTTGAAATTTGATAATAATTTTTTTGATGAAATAATAGTTTTTTGTTATTAAAAATATGCTTTTAAATGTAGAAATGAATTCAATGTTATGAAAATTTCATGGAGCATTATGATTTTCTAGAGTTGATAACTCAAATTTGTGATTCTAATGAATCTTTGCTAAATTTTAGAAAAAACCGATCGAAAAATATACCTGTAAAAAGGCCAAAACATAAAATATTTACATAATAGATTTCGACATTGACTTTTATAATAATTGCTTTTGAAGATTTTTGTTTTTTTTTTAGCGCGTTCAAAAATCTCGATAACATTATATAAATTTCATAATTCAAACTTGTAATTCCAATAAATATCCATCAAATTTTAAAAAAAATTAACTAAAAATATATATAAAAATATACTTAAAAAAAATTTAAATTACAATTTTTATTAATTATAGTACCCACCCTTAGTAAACTTAATGTTTGAGTCTCTTTGTTATATAAAATTGGTTTATGTTGATTTGGATCTCAACATGTTGTAATTTCAAAGCATATTTAATTTCAAAAGTCACATGCAATTTAAGCCTATTGTGAACTACAAAATTTAACTAATTATCGAGAGAGGGGAGTGCTCTATAAAGTTTGAGTGGGAGGTATTGGTTACATAATCGAGAACATGTTAGTGGGAAAAAATTATGAATTAAGTTTATGTGAATTTTTTTAATAATTTCAAAATTTACAATCCAAATTCAAAATGATATACATTTACCTATATGATATTGTCAAAGTTTTCAATATTTTATAGAGTTGTCCCATTTATGATTTACGTTAATACACAATTCCCAATTCCCAAAGTTTTCATTAGGTTTTTATTGAGTTGTCTTATTTTTAAATGACATTTGACCTCCAAATACTCTACATTGAGAACCAAGATTACAAGATTCTTTTGATAAATTTTTATATATATAAAGTTTTGTGTTTTGTTGATGCCTCGAAATTCGTTGCAACAAGACCATAGGGGAGACCACCCGGTCTGGATCTTGAAGCAACTCCTTTTCCATTTGGAATGGTGGTTCCAACTAGTTTAACTAGGTCCATTTACCTTCTCTCCATCTCTAATGGCTTACAATATGACTTTCATCTACCAATGGAGAAGAGAAATCAGATCAACCCTCTTGCTGATCTGGCAAGAAAGTGATCCTTAAGTTGATCTGAGGCTCAGCCAAAACACAACTAAAGTTTTCCTCTTTGTGAAGAGGACTTTTAGGAATGTAGAATTAATCTAAATGCAAACTTATTCTAAAATGCAAGCAAAAACAACTAAATCCTAATCCTATCTCAATTAGGTAGATATAGATCTAACCCAACCAAGAGCAAGATATTTAAATGATTGAGATTTAAATGTCTGGCTTATGATGAATATCAAACTAACAAAGTACAATTAATTTACATTATGAATACCAAAACACATTCTATTAAGAGACCTCTTAACTGAAATAATCAACCAACAACATTTAAGAAGTACTTCACAAAATAATATTGATTATTAAATCAATAGTTCGAATAATTAAATAATAATATGAGGAAAGAGTTCACAACATATCATTATTTGTTAAATCAATATTAATAGACAGATTTCTGAGTAAATAGTTACTCATAAATCAGGATTCAACCCATAAGAGAAGAGATAAATAATAACATGTGATTGAGACAAATTACTCATATTGACAATAGTGCACAAAGATGAATAAAATGACACATTCCTGCTATTAGTGTTAGTCAATTCAACCTGTCACCAATGATCAAATATGCTCTTACAAGGTGTTGTTAGCGTGTTAAGTCAATTTTTTGTTATTTCATTGAGTCTTCAAATAAAAATTTGGTCACTGGTTAGTGTGTATAGGGCTATTTCCACTCTCTCAAGAATTTCGTATGCTGGTCACTTTCATCACTCGGTTGAGTCTACCATCATGGTAAAATCATTAAAATCACTTCAATCACATCATCATGGTCTCCATTAAGCTCAGTGTCACCATTAGGTCATTAAGGTCACAAAATCAATGATTTCATTATAAATCCGGCAAATGAGGAGTGGCAATAGGTAAATTTGTTCAATAACACTTGATTTCAAATAGAATTTGTGTTTTTATATGTAATAATGTTCCTAAGGTTCTAAATTTACAAGAAGAGGTCCTAAGGCTACAAAACTAAAAAAGAAAGTAAATTGGTGAGGTGGGCCATCCTACCTCATTAATCACTTAGACACTAAAAGAAAATTATAAAAGCACATGGAGGAGCTCATTCACACTAATTTTCACTTTCCTACCATCATACCATCGAGCACCCCCTCTCATTTTTAAAAAATTATGATTCCATAGCCCTCACTAGCAAAAATTGGCCCTCGCTGTGCACAAAGACCCCACGCTATGCACCTGGACAACATGCTGTGCACAGGAGGCCTTCGCTGCACACGAGGCATAGTTGTCCAAAATTGGGGTTTGACCACCAAACTCCATTTTCCAAAGCTCCTCTTCAGTCATTTCATCCGCCAGGATCTATAAAAATTGAGTTTAATCATTTTCATGCCCTCTTTTGCCTCATATGTCAAGAAATTGATCAAATACTTCTTCTCCTAGGGTTTACATGATTTTCATGGTTTTGATCTTCAAATGATGAATTGATGTCCTAAACCCTAGATTCCTTGTCCCTACACCTCTGTTTGCAGCTAATACACCATATCCATCTGTCACAAAGCCTTTTCCCGTCATTTCTATCATTTTCCTCTAAACCCTAGTCTACCCTATCTCTTTCTAGGGTAGGCCTGTGTTTTGGTATTTTCCACCCCCTCCCCTCACTCATTTCCCAAAATTCCTTCTTCCCCTACTCAATGACATCATTCCCTACCCTCCTAAATTTCCTTAAGAATTTAGGCAACTCCTAATTCCATCATACCACCTCATTCCCTCAGAGCAACACATTTCACTGTTTTTTCTTGTCTTTCACCTAGGGTTTGAAGTATGGAGCCTGACTCATCACCATGAGAGAAGAAGAAGTACAACAAGGGGGGAAAGATATTGAGGTTTGAGCCCTCTAATTGCAATGAAATCACCTCTTCCCCATTTTTCATGAAATGCTTTGAAGATGTCAATTGTTTAGGGTTTTGTCAAAGAGTGCAGGAAGTGGGTTACCATGAGCATCTCACAAGTATATTTTCCCTCACATTGAAGGAAGAAGAGATCACCATTGGAGGGACTGGCTTCTTTTTTTCAGTGGATGCCATCTCTCAAGCTACATGCATACCAAACCATGGTGAAAACTAGTTCAAAGGCATGAACCTATACCTAGAAGAGTACAAACCCTATTTGAAATCACATTACAAAGGATCTCACTCACATGTTTTCCCATTCAGATACTTGTTGGAGAAATATTCACCATTGATTAAGGATTTCATTAAGTTATTCACATGTGAGGGTAGATTTTCTAGGCTATATCTGTTGGTGTCCCAAATTTTTCTATTTTTACCCTATTCCCATAAGCCTTAACCGATGTTTTATCTCTATTTAACCCTCTCATTCCTGCACTAGTCCAAGATAATCATCTATTCCTACATATATTTCGTATTTCATAATTAAGATTTATTAAGTGCTTTATTAACTACTTTACATAGATTTCATACCTTTTAGTATCTCTTGTAGCTTATGTTTAGCTTTCCTAAAAGTAATTGAATAACTAAGTGTTAATCATTATTTAGCATGATTAGTGCAGGCAAATTCCTGCACCACCAAAAATGTTGCTCTGTGATCTCCATGATAGTTCGACTCCTTCCATGCAGGCGTTTTTGATCCACGACTCCTAGTTCGGTTGCGGACTATCTAAGGTTGGATATTGGCAGCGTATAGTCAGGGATACTTGCCAAGAATATGGTCTAAGACCAACAAATTTCGTGCTTTATTATAACCATTAGCTTGTTTTTCAATGTTGTTTGCTAGTCCGTTCGACCGAAAGGTGTTGGGCTGTGCAACAAGTATAAATTTACCCTTGATTACACTATCGTTTTCCTCCTTTTTTATGCATTTGTGCAATGATGTAATAAGGTTTTGATAATATTTCAATATAAAATGAATGGAATTGATTTTGATGTGATTTTACTATCAAAACTAACTTTCGTTGTCTATTATGCAAAAATTGGTGAATGGAAGATTTGCTGTTCAAACTATTGAACAACAAAGGCTAAACAGAGAAAACAATGCACATCTCGTGCGGTTAAATCAAGAAGCGAATTAGGAGGATCAACACAAGATAGAAGACTGTCTGATAATAGAATTTAGTTGCAAATTCCTCAGGATCAGGATGGAACTGATTTTGATGCGATTTTACTATCAAAACTAACTTTCGTTGTCTATTATGCAAAAATTGGTGAATGGAATAGTTGTTGTTCAAACTATTGAACAACAAAGGCTAAACAGAGAAAACAATGCACATCTCGTGCGGTTAAATCAAGAAGCGAATTAGGAGGATCAACACAAGATAGAAGACTGTCTGATAATAGAATTTAGTTGCAAATTCGTCAGGATATCCTGATCCTGAGGAATCACATTTATCTCTTTTCCTCTTTGACTATAAGAGGGGAAAGACGAATAGAATAGAGAACTTAACTTTTCGCCTTTTACTTCAGTTGTAATTTTAATATACAAAGCGTTATTTTGAAGGACATCGCGTCGTAATGACATTTGGATTTTGTGAATAATATATAATTCGTGTTGCTATTCATTTACGAGATTCTGAAGTAATCAAGCAGTAATCACTGGTGGCTTGGGCCCAGTCACGGGTCGATTGCACTGCTGTTCCCTGTTTTATAGTTTACCTTTCTTTTACTGCAAAGTTTAGTTACTCTATTTGATAGCTTTACGATTAATTTACTTTCACTGGTGTTGAGTTTGTGTATTCACTGCATTAATTCTTCTTGTTGTTGATTGGCTTCATTTATTTATGTCGTGGATTGATTTGATTGATAGATAAGAATAATTTCTTGTTAATTGAAAGCTATAGTTTTATTGATTATATCACATGTATTACTTTTATGCAAAAGTATAGATTCAACTAAAAGAGCTTTGTTATCACTACGGTGCACTCGGTTGATGTAAATGCAGTTAGAACTTTCGATTAAGACTGAATTGTGATTTCGATTGAGTTTTGATGTTTGAATAAGTTATTTTCCTTAAATTTACAAGTTAATAGTTTATGGTTTGATCCGTTTACTCTTGTATTGAATCAATAAGTTATTTTAAAGCATTACTCTCTGTAGATTCAACGATTTACATCACTTGCACATATTGTGTACACTCTTGAAACAAAAATACTTACCAAGCTTGATAATTAATCTGAGGCATTTAAGAGTTCTAAAAGACACCTTATTTGCGCCCAACATTTTGGCGCCGTTGCCGGGGAGAGTGTTTCCATTTCACAGAAGGTGATGTGTGTTTTATGTTTGTGAGTTGTGAAAGAACTGGGTATTAAAAACGGAAGGTAAGAACCTGTGTACAAGTAAGTAAAGTGCTTTCTCCCTTGCCTGCTTTTCAACACAATTTCATAGGATTAGATGTTTGATGTTTGTTTTCTGTGAAAGAATTGGGTATTAAAAACGGAAGGTAAGAACCTGCGTACGAGTAAGTAAAGTGCTTTCTCCCTCTCCCGTTTTCAACAAAATTGCGTAGGAATTAAAGTAGACAAAAATGTTTTAATTTCTGAATGAATGACTAAGAAGAAAAGAGTAGAAAAAGATTTAATTCATCTGCCCAGATCTGAAAAATCTAAGCGATCATTGCCCATTGGATGACCAACCTTCATTGACGAAATCATAAGGAAAGTTGAGTCTCAGTCATTAGTAGGACCTTGAATCGTTATTACAAGAAATCCTACTGTAACCCTTCAGGCCGCAGGATCACCATCTGCAGCTGACGCTAAGATTCACAACAAGAATAAAGGGTTTGAACAGAGTTTTCAGAACACTGAAAATTTACAGTTTAGCCCTTTACAAGAAGGGAATTCTTGCAACCTTCGTGAAGGAGAAAGAGAAATAGGTAGTGCTAAAGAGATTAACTCACCATAACCCAAATCTCCTGAAGTATTAGTTGAATAGAGGACACCCAGTATTCCGGACCAAGGTAGTGCTGTTAAAATCATTTTAAAAGTCTCTTCTAGCTCCCCCAGAAATAGATCTTCAGCTCCAGAAATCCCTGAAGAATATTGGCGTATTTTTTACCAAATGGCCACTAATCTGTGACAGCCTCAGACATCTACATTACAATACCCTATTATACAGTTGTTAATGCTCCCATGATAGCCATTCGATTACAGAATATTCCTACCTTCCATGGGCTAAATTCAGAGGATTCTGACGCATTCCTTCTCGAATTTGATGTTTTATGTAGGGGATATGATTACACTACTGACCCCCAGAAGCTAAAACTGTTCCCCTCTACTCTGAAGGGATCAACTTTGCATTGGTTTATGGGGCTTGGTGGAGGTACCATTAATGACTGGGACCAAAAGAAAACAACCTTTCTAAAAAAATACCAAGATTATTTCCGAACTAGAGAATTGAAGGATGAAATATTTCAAATGGTAGCTAAGATTAATGAGACTCTTGAAGAATATGTAGAACGTTTTCAATATAATCTGCAAAGATCTCCTTATCGAAATTTGCTTCCTGAAGTTTTTAAAACTACAATGATCAAAGGTATGAAAGACCAATGGGTAGAAACATTAAATTTAATGGGGAAGGGTGATATTTATCAAGAGGATTATGACAATATTATACATTGTGCATCAGGTGTTCCAGAGGCAATACAAGGCTGTTGCACAAAAATTGTCACCTTGACATATTGCAATTAGTGTGAGTCTATCACTACTCATATCTTCCTCCTTTTCAAGTCTTAAACCTCAGTTCTTCATATCAAGCCTTGAAAACAAGAGAAAGACCTTAAAAATATCTAAAACTTTGGTTTCACACTTTCTCTTAGCATTACCCGCGGTCCCACACCTATTGGTCATGTCCCCTGTGCACCTGACCACTCTGTCTCTGTGTTATGGGTGCGGACCCCTGTAAAAGTTAAAAAGGCGCAAGTACATTCTTAAAAACTCACTTTGAGTCATTTCTGGAAGCTTCTAGAGGGAATCTTGAGGTGGCAAGTTCGCTCCTTAAAGTTTCATGCATCCCATACCTTAAGGAGATAACCCCTTGATGTGAGGAGCTTATCCCTTTGAAGGAGGACTCTATCCCTTCAATGGTGGACCTGTAACCTCCTTCCTTTGCACTATAAGATGAAGCATTGGGCTGGTTACTAGAGAGGTTGAAAGCTGAATATTTTTGAGGGTAAATGCTACTGGAACTTAGTATTCCTAATTGAGCTTTTGAGAGGAGAGATTACATACCTTTTGATCTCATTTGGAAGAGAGTGAGGCTTGTCAAAGTAGAGGAGATTCCTGTTTGGACCTTGGGAAGAGCTTGTACAACATCAAGGCACCAAGGTTGTAAAGTTCTTCTATTTAAAAGTTAATACAATCAAGTTTATTTTTCCTCAATAAGCGTGGTTTTATGGTTTATTTCATGAATTCCTTGATCACCATGATGAACATGATTTATTATATTAGCTATGCATAGGTGTTTATTTGATGTGTGCTTGTTTGTGATTGCAGGTTCTTAAAAGGAAACTCTTTCGGAGCTGTTGGAGCGTGACTACCACAAACTAGCGTTGGACTTAAGGTAGGGTCTAAAAAACCTCTTTAGTTCTTATTAATGAATTGTAATATGTTTAGAGAAAGGTAGATTTGCTTGTCCTGCTTGTTGCTAGATATCTGTTGATACTAGGGAGATCGGCCTTGTCTGCAAGATCAATTTATTCGGCTGTAGTGCCCACCCTATTTTCCTGACTCTAATATGACATTATCTTGCATACTTTAGTCTATGAGTAACTCAGGCTGAGGATCCAGAAACGTGACTCTATTATCAACGAATGTGATGGTTATGTATGTTCTCTATTAATATTATGATTACGATATAATTAATGGTTATGTGTATTCTCTATTGATATCATGATGGTGATAGTAGTAAAGGATAGACATGTTTCCATTGATGTTATAATGATGATAGCCTTGATCAATATGTATGGTTCCATTAAGGTCATGATGATGCTAGCCATGATGGAGGTATCCCCTATGTTAGCTACTTACATTAGTTTTGGTTCATAATGAACGGTGATGTGAATGACCAGGTGATGGTAATTAATGCTATTATGATAATGACTAACATTGAAAAACCAGGTTACTGATTATTATTGAGTATGGCAGGAAAACCACCAGAGGCACTTGCACATGACGAGTTGACGACACCTGGTTTGATGAAAATTTATATTATTTTATCTTTGAAATTCTAATCGATTTTGAAACCCTCTATATATGGTTATCTATATTCTGATGATATGTTAATGGTTGCAGGCATAGATGAGTTGCTTGGCCGAATGACTCACATATGGGTGATGGGGTTGTACAAGTGGATGGAACTACATGGGAGGGGTGGGACAGTGTCCCTGATCTCACCCACTAGCACTCCCGCCGTGACTTGGGCTGGAAGGGTTGAAACACCTTCGGCTTGAAGATCACGATGCCATGAGGGCAGGCCCCAAAGTTGGGTCGGTCATGAGGAGTTTACTGGGGGGCGCGTATCAAGGCGGATTCCTTGATCCCCGGCACCATTAGTCTCACTATGGCAGGCAACATAAGAGATGATAGTGGTCTATGATGTTGCACGATATTTTCCCCTCGTAGTCACTGGATGCTTGAAGGGCAAGTGGTGTGGCACCCTTGGAATTTCAGGGGAAATTCTTGAAGGGCACGACCAACTTGGCACCCTTGGCATCACAATTAAACTGTTAAGTGTGGCACCCTTGGAATTTCGGGGAAAATTCTTGAAGGGCACGACCAACTTGGCACCCTTGGAATCACAATGAAACTGTTAGGTGTGGCACCCTTGGAACTTCTAGGGAAGTTCTTGAAGGGCACAACCAAACTTGGCACCTTGGCATCACAATGAAACTGTTAGGTGTGGCACCCTTGGAACTTCTAGGGAAGTTCTTGAAGGGCACAACCAAACTTGGCACCCTTGGAATCATTAAAAATAAATGATAATAAATAAATATAAGCAAGGAATGAAAGCTAGGGAGTTACACCAAGGGAAAATGATGATTAGGAACCAAGGAAATTAAATCAAAAATAAAACTTGGAATAAGGAGGATCATAGGAAAAAAATAAATAGAGTACCTTAAAAATTCTACCCTCCCCATGTTGGAAAATGCTAGGTAGATGAGGTGGTTTAATTAGATAAAAGGGGAAGACAAACATATTGTCAGGATAAAGATTAATCCTAAACCAATTAAACTTAAATAAGAAAAGAGGAGGGTGAATTAAATTAAGAAAAATAAATTAAATTTAGAGAAATGTAGAGAAGCTCCATGTGGCATCAACCAACCTAAGAATATCCCTCTAAGAGATAACCTGAGTTAATTTAGGAAGTAGATTGGGGATAAAATCTTGACTCATTAATTGACTCCAGGTAATAAACACAATTTAAAGAATAAAAGGTGGGAATAAAGAGACAACTAGGAGAAGAAATAGGAATCTTTGAGGTGAGGAAAATATTAGTTTTAAATAAAATGTTAAGTAAATAATTTTGGGTGACCCTTGCTGAGAGAATGACACATGGGTAGGTGAATAATCAAG
>APFE031083741.1:24209-38142 GCA_000404065.3 Pinus taeda
AGGGGCAAGCCATGAGAGAAGGGACCTTTTGGGAACCCTATTGTTGGATGGATGATATGATGTCAAAGCAGTGACTACAAAGCTATAGTGAGTTTGGTGAGGTAGAGGATTTATTTTTAGAGAGGGGACTCTTGAGCTAAGGTTGCTCTTCTCTGCCAGCTAGATTCTTTCGCCATTGTACAACCCCATTGTAGCTCGGGGGTCCGCGGGGAAGAAGAGTACCCAAGGAGTAGGCTGGGAGGTTAACCGGTGGGTCTCTTTTTTGGATCAAGTGCGTCATCATACACTCGCAGAAGTGACCAGCAACAAGGAAATACCAGCGACAACAAAGCAAGCGGAGTCTCGCCTCTCCAGTGTATGGTACATGTGTATTTCGTTACTACTTGACCTTAGATTAAAGGTATATAAATGTGGTGTTATGTTCCTAAAATTGGCATTAGCGATGTGTGTATTGATTGAATTGAAATCTCAATGTGTTTATTTGCTAGTTGTAATTCCTATGTGTAAGGAAAGAAAAAAAAAATATATATATATAGTTTAGCTGGGTCATTTCACTGTTTTAATCGGGTCTTTACATCGGCCAACAAATTGGCGACTCTGCTGGGGAACTGGATTTGGTTTTTTAATTTTCCTTTGTCTTTGACATGAGAAAATTGATTTTTGTTTCTGGTTTTTGCTTGATGTGTGTGGGATTGGGTAGTTTCCAGGTTCTGGATTGTTTTTTGTTTTTTTGAAATTTTTAAGAGGACCACATGTTCTGTTTATATTACAGTGCGGACATCTCCGCACTGTTACTTTACTACACAGAGTGGTACCGCATCTGGTTCTGCTGGAAGCCTACGGACCCTGTCAAAATTTTTGAAAAAACCTAAAATCTTTTTGTCCAGTTAAGTTTAGGATTAGTTTATTACTTTTAGCCTCTGCCCAGATCTGCATGTGTCCTGTCAAAAGTTTCTTGTGAATAAGTTCCATTGGTGTTGTTGTTTAGATGAGTTTCTAGAAGTTTTGCATGCCTTGATTGGTTTTCACTCGGTCTTTGTAGTAACTTAAAGATTAGAAGCCTTAGAAACCTTGGATCACCCAAGTATCTTTTGTCTTCTTGATGAGTTTGGCTAGTTTGTGAAATCTTCCCTTGGTGAGAAATAGATTTCGTTTCTCTTTGCAAATCTTTGAATGAACTTGGTCATAAGTTGTGAATTTCATTTTTATAAAAGAAAACGTAGTTGGGTGTTTTTTGATTGATTTGTTATTCTGAATGAATTAATCCTTAGTTTACTGAATAACTAAGTAAAACGTCCTCAAAAACATTTGAAGCTTTTATTTTCGGTCAGGTTTTTAGAAGATTTAGATCTCAAGATTAGTTTTTCATAGTTTTGAGTGTGTTTTCTAGAAATCATAGATTCTCTTTTGAAAGAATTGTTTTCTGTAGTTTTGAATGTTGAAAAGAAAAGGGATTTATTTTTGTGAGCATAATTAGCAGTTTCGTTCTGAGTTTATTGAAAAAGACAATTTTTTTTTCTTTTCATTTATATGTTGAAAGAAAGATTTTTCAAGGAATTGCATTCTCAACTCTTTCTTTTAGCTAGAGATTCATTGAAAGGAAAAACGAATTGTTTATCATTTTAGGTGCATTTTTTAGTGTTTTTGGAGTCAAGTCTTCACACCATCAAAGTTTCATCTCCATACTATTGACTTAAGAAACAACCAAATAAAAATAACGCTTAATTAAAATTCATCTAGCAATCTTTTTATTTCTAGGGCTCTTATCACCAATATAGCTTACGCTAGTATCTTGGAGTAGGGAGTAATTAACTCTCCAAGATAGTTAAAACAAACAAGTAGCTATATCTTGTGGTAGGAAATAAATCCAATTGTAATTGATATAATCTAGGAAGCTCCTCTTAAAGGAGTCAATCATGAGATCATGTCCAAACCTTTGAAACAATCAAGTCTGTCTCATTGGGAAAGATAACAAATTTGCGCGTATTAAAAACGGTAAACCTCAGATTAACCATTGTCGAGGAGCCTGGGGTCACTTGCTGGTAAACCTCAGATTGATCATGTCGAGGAGCCTTCAAGGGGATTGAGCTTTGATACTCTACCCTTGCGCGTAGATCGGATTGTAGACTGTTCCCCCAGTTGTATTTGTTACTGTTGGTAACCTTAGTGACCATAATCTTAAGATTCTTTCCTAAGGTGATGGTGAAGGACGGGTCTCACTGTACTTGGAGCAGACGTCGACTAGACTCACTTGGACTCTCTGGGGGGTTCTCTTCACTCGAGATGGTTTTGTGAAGAAACTTGTGCCAGTCTGTTTCATTAAGCAGGTTGTCGGGGTAACTGTTCCAATCGCCATTTCTGTATTGGATTCTACGACGTTGGATTTCATCACCAACTTGTGTTTTCGGTACGGAAAGTTACTGTTTGTGTGTGGTTTGAACTCTTAGATTTTTTAGGCGTGTGATTCAATTGTTTGGTTCTTTAGAGACTTTAGGCGGTTTTATTGAGATTTTCTTTGTTTGTGTGTGAAGTAATTAAATATTTAATCGTGGCTCAATTACTGAGACAATCCCGTAGACTTCGAGGGTAGCCTCCCGAATATACACCAAGCCAGCTTGAAGGGCTAAGAGCTCTTGTAACACTTAGTGACAGTAGAGTTGGGTCATCGGAAGCCGGAGAATCATCTTTAATTATTCACCCTGATTATCCAGTTCAAACAACAGAGTATATTTCTGAGCCCATTTCATTTTCCGAAGTTACTAGTAGTATCTCTCCTACTAGTGAATTAATTGAGGAACCTGAAATTTCTAAACCTGAAACTGAACTTGTTGCTATTCCATCCTCAATATTTGCTTCTCCAACTTCTAGTGGTCCTGGTTCACCCAGGGTAGGAAGTGTCATTACCCAAAATCTTCCTTCTGGACTCATTTCTATTGAAGAACTTGTTAGTCCGGACGAAGATACAACTCTCCTTGAAAATCAACCAACTTTAGAACTTAGGGAGCGTGAATCAATCTTCTACAGGCCTTTTAGAAGTGACGCTTGGTATGTATCATTGACGAACTTTTTAGAAAATCCGGGTCTTGCTTCTTCACCACCTCGTATTCCTTTTCATCCTACGCCCAGAGGTTATTATCCTCCTTCGAATATGTCAAAACGGTCATCCATGTTTTCCCAAACATCGGAAACATTTTTATATGGCAGTCCTTCTGTTCCTTCTAGGTATCAGTCACTTTCTGGTACTTTTTCAGGAGCATCTCCTCAACCCATTGAACATGGGATATCAACTGGTAATAACGGAACTCCGCCGTTGAGCATAGAAGAAATTCTTATGATGTTTGGTGCTATTCCAAATCCGCAACCTCAAGGTAGTCAGTTACCGCCTGGAGGGCAACCTCAAGGTAGTTAGTTACCGCCTGGAGGGCAACCTCAAGCTAGTCAGTTACCACCTGGGGGGCAGCCACAAGGTGTTCAATTACCGCCTGGGGGGCAACCTCAAGGTAGTCAAATACTGCCTGGGGGGCAACCTCAAGGATAGTACATACTTTCGGGACAGTACATACCTCAGGGTCAACCCCAGACTCAGTATATACCTCAAGGTCAATCCCAGTATCAATATATACCTCAAGGTCAACCCCAGTTTCAGTACATGCCTCAAGGTTATCAACCTCAAGGTCAGTACCCAACTCAAGGTTTCCAACCACCTTCTGGTCAACCGTTTGTACAAGGAGCTGGCAATGTACCTTTCAATTATCAGTCCTACACTCAACCTGGTTATGGTCCTCAATATTCTCAATCTTTTATGGGTCCATACCCTGGAATCAACATGGTGTGGGATCCATCTCAAACTCAATAGATTTTGCAACCTAATGTGCAGTTATCAAGTCAACCTGGACAACCTTTGGTTTCTGGTCCAACCCAACAACTGTCCAGCTTGCTATTCAAACTTCTGCACCTGGTGTAGTTCATCAGTCTAGGCCTAGTTCGCCTCGAACTCCACCTTAAACGATTTCTACAACTACTGCAGCTTCTGTTCAATCTACCCCACCTACTTCTGGAGTATTGACAGCTCCAGTTTTTACTGTTCCTGTATCAACTCCTCAGACCTCTTTACCACAGTCTGGACCTACAATTCAGACTTCAGTTTAGATGCCTATAGGACAACCTGGTCCAAGTACGGTTGTCACAAGTCAACCACAATTAACTTATAAACCGTACCAGGGACAGTATCAATACGGTCCTGCTATGCAAAATCCAGTTTATCAGTATCAACTGTACCCTGGATATACTTATCAACAACCTCAACAACCCCAGTTTGGTCTGGTTAATCCTGGTTTTCTGGGAGGATATAATATTCCTAATGCAAATCCAATTCCAGGTTATCCTGGATATCCTCCTCCTGGAGCTGGTCTTGTGACCCAAGGTTTTTGAGACCCTAACCATCAGTTACTGTTTATTGCAACTTTGGATTTACCTGATTTGTCACGCCTTACGAACGATCCAATTTACTATCTTCCGTATTAGCCGCCAATGCCTAATAAGTTGCCTAGTGATATCCCGAAGTTTGAGGGTAAGCCAGGAGAAGATCCGTCAAATCATGTGATGACTTATCACCTCTGGTGTGCATCCAATTCCATTATAGCTGATTCAATTTGCTTACGTCTTTTTCAACACGCTCTAATTGGTCTCGCGGCCAAGTGGTACATTGAGTTACCACGAAGCTCTTTTTATAATTTTAGTCAGTTAGCCACTTCATTCTTAACTCATTTTCAGTTTCCTATCAGATATGAAAATGGCACAAAATTGTTAACTTCATTAAAACAGTCAACGTCCACATATATTTCAGATCATATTCATGAATGGCGATGTCGACGACGTTTAGTGAAAGTTTTTATCCCGGATCAAATTTTGGCAGAATGGTTTATTAAATCATTATTACCTAAAATCACTGAGGATGTAGCTAAGGCAGGAGTTGTTACTGAAGAGCAAGTAATTTCTCAGGCTTAGTACCTTGACCTCGTTTATACGCAGTCGGGTACTTTACACGAAAAAATCCCCGATCTTCCGAAACAAAATCAAATAACTACAGCTCCTTCAGGGTCTCATGCCGCTGATGGTATGATTGGTTCAGTTAGTACCAAAAGTAAGAAGAAATCTGCAAAGAATTCTTCTCCTATTATAACTTTACCAAATTCCCTGATAGGAGAATCTTCCGCTGAAATTCCTGCCGATATTCATGTTGTAAAATCATCTACAGCCAAATCAAAATCTGGTGGTAAAAAGAAGGGGAAGAAGAAAAATAAACAAAACTCAAAAGAGAAACCAGATAAAAATGAACCTATTGATGAGAAACGTAAACCTTGCTATCCTTGTCTCATTTGTGACGAGGAGCATTTTACAAGAGACTGTCCACATTGAGCTGACGTTTCAAAAATCGTCAAAGGTTCTCAAACGCCTGCTGTCTTGAAGGATCCTTTTCCTAATCAAGATAGTAAGATGATAGGCTCTTCCTCAAATGCCTCAGAAGAACCAATTATGATGATGTCCCATGTCAGGATTGCGACGCGATCGCGAGATTATGGTAGTAAGAATCCTGTTGGTGGTAAGGAAGTAGAATCTTCTAATTCAAACCCATCAACTTCAACTCTTTCTGGTTCTGATCTGCTACAGATCGAGAAACCTAACCCAGACTTCGTAATCAAACTGCCTGCTAAAGGTATACTTTGGAAGTCAGCTTTCAATCCACATGCGAGAGCTGCTTAGAACTATAACATTGTTGAAGATTCAGCTATTTCTCCTTCAGCAATGTCGGCTTTGGAGGTGTTGCAATCATACTCAACACAGCATAAATTGCTATTGTCTGCTATAGGAGCTATTGATATTCAGGATTCCAACCTCATAATTTTCGATTTAGAAAATAGTACACCTCGCCTACCTCTTCAAATGGCTTTCCAGATCCCAGTGTTAGTCAAAAACAGACCTTGTTTTCAGACTGTGATTGATGAGGGAGCTTCTACTTGTATTATGTCGATTCAGTGTTGGAGATCGCTTGGTTCTCCTACACTCAATCAATCCCCAACGATTCTAAAGGCTTTTGATGGCCGAGGGTTTCATCCTTTTGGCATTTTGCAGGATTTACCTATAGGGGTAGAAGGCAAAACTGTAAATCTAGATGTGGAAGTGGTTGATGCCCCTCTAGATTACAACCTTCTGTTGGGTTGCAGTTGGTCTTACGCTATGACTGCTGTTGTTTCATCGGTCTTTCAGCTTATTAAGTTTCCTCATAATGGAAAGATAATTATAATAGACCATTTAAATTATTTTTCATCCGACCCAGCCTCTTCTTATAGTATCCAAAATGTCGGGAAAATAACTATCCCTTATAAGGATGTTGTGGTGGGATTGATTAAAGATTCTGGTTTACTAGGAACTTTTTCATTTCCTCCTCCTAACGTATTGCCTTCTTTTGCAACCATTCATGTGATTTCATCGAACACTATTGCCTTTTATGATCCTTGGATCATACCTTCCGATTATGAGGTGGACTCATTTGGTGATGCAATGCCCTTGAGTCCCTTTGAAGTTGCTTACCAGGCTGTATAGTCATTTTCAGACTCTTGTTCAACTGAAATCGATCCAATGAATGTGGTCCATGGGGAGTCACTTTCAATCTCAACCTTAGATTCAACAACTCTTTCTGAGCTTTTTCATACTCATGAGAAAATTCGTGAAATTTTGTCTGTTGATGATTTACCATGGGAAGATCTTCATCATCGATCTTCATTTTTACCTGAGCTTGATCATTTTGAAAATGATTTCTCATCTATTTTTACCACTGATTATGTCAAAGAACCACAGAATCCATTACAACATCCTGATTCTGAGTTGAATTTGGGAAATATTTCTCGAACGATTCCTATTGATATTTCAGTGAAAACTGGAATTATTGAAAACATTCATAGAGGCGCTTCCTGTACGGATGAGGAAATCCAAACTTATAAAGCCCTATTTCAAGAATTCCACAACGTGTTTTCCTGGTCATATGAAGAAATGCCAGGAATTGATCCATCAATTGTTGTCCATGAAATTAAAACTTACCTGGATGCTAAACCTGTCCGGCAATGTTTGCGTCAGGTACATCCAAGAAAAGCTGCTGCTATTAAAGCTGAAGTTGAGAAATTAATTCGAGCATGTTTCATTTATCCAATTCCCTTAACGGATTGGGTATCGAATATTGTTCTTGTTAACAAAAAGCAAGGAACGATAAGAATATGTATTGATTATAGGGATATTAATCAAGCTTGTCCTAAAGACAATTATCCAACCCCCTATATGGATCAAATTATTGATGATTGTGTCGGCAGTGAAATGTTCTCCTTTATGGATGGTTTTTCTGGTTACAATCAAATTAACATACTCCCTGCTGATCAACCTAAAATGGATTTCATTTGTCCATGGGGGACATTTTTTTATTGCAAGTTACCTTTTGGATTGAAGAATGCCGGAGCAAATTTTCAAAGGGCTATGTCTTACGCATTTCATGACATCAAGCACATTGTGCAGCTTTATCTTGATGATTTACCTTCTCATTCATTACGTAGAGCCGATCATCTCACTCATTTACGAGCTATCTTTATGAGATGTAGGCATTATTGAATTAGGCTGAATCCACACAAATGTGTTTTCTGTGTAGAAACGGGTCATTTACTGGGATTTGTTGTCTCAAAATCCGGAATTCATGTCGATCCCTTGAAGGTTGAAGCTATTGTCAAATTACCTCCGCCTTCGACTCTTCGCCAACTCCAAAGTTTGCAAGGGAAAACAAACTTTTTACATTGTTTCATTCCTAACTACGCCAAGATAACGAAAGGTTTTACCAGGTTGCTGAAACAAAATACTCCGTTCTTTTGGGATGAGATAGCTAGCAAATCTTTTGATGCACTTAAACACGCGTTGACCCATGCACCATTATTGCATCCTCCCAACTACAACCAGGACTATTTTTTGTACCTCGCTGCTTCTCATTCCACCATTGGGATGGTTTTAGTTCAGGAAGATGAATTCAACAATGAACATGTGATTTACTATCTTAGTCGAACTCTGAATCTGACTGAGATTAAATATTCGCATGTGGATAAATTGGCCTTGGCAGCTGTTCAAGCTGTCCAAAGATTTCGTCACTACATCTTATTATGCAAAACCACGGTAATTTCTGACTGTAACCCTATGACGTATATTTTGATGAAACAATTGCTAGGGGGCAAATACTCCAAATGGATAGTTATCCTGCAGGAATTTGACTTGGAATTTGAAAAATCCAAGGCAAAGAAATCTTTGGTTTTTGCGGATTGATGTGTGATTTCCCGCGTACTGATACTGAAACTGTGGTGGAAGAACCCATTGCGGATGAATCCTTATTTCTTATCAGTACTCTTGATCCATGGTATGGAGATATAATTGTCTATCTCCAAACCCAATCTTTTCGACTTGAAATCTCATGATCTTAGCGAAGGAAAATACGTTTCCAATCCCAATAGTAGAATATTATTGGAGATACACTCTATCATCGTGGAGTGGATTCTGTTTTCCGATGTTGTCTAACTCATGAAGAAGCTGAAAAGGTTTTGAATGACTGCCACTCTGGAGCATGTGGTGGTCATATGTTTGGGTATGACACAACCCAAAAGATATTGCGCGCTGGTTATTTTTGGCCATCCTTATTTAAAGATTGTATCAATGCAGTCTGAAAATGCCACAATTGCAAAATTTTTGATCGAAAGATGCGTGCTCCACCTGCTCCTCTCCACCCTATAATTGTCGTCGGTCATTTCGCAAAGTGGGGTATCTACTTTATTACATGTAACCCTCACTCGGTTGGGGGGCATGCGTATATCATCCTTGCGGTAGATTATTTTACCAAGTGGGCCGAGGCGATGCCTACATTTTCAGAAAACGGAAAAACTGCTGCAATTTTTGTTGTCAATCATATAATTGCTAGATTCGGTGTCCCTCAAGCTATTATTACTGATCATGGAAGCCATTTTCGAAACATCATGATGACTGAACTAACAGATCAACTTGGCCTGCGTCACGATAGCTCTACTCCATATTACCCACAGGCTAATGGTATGGTTGAAGCAATCAATAAAGTTCTAGTCACTATGATCCAACAAATCATTGGTATTCATCGGTCGAATTGGAATAACATGTTATTTTCCGCATTTTGGGCATACCGAACCTTAGTCAAAACATCAAATGGTTTCACTCCTTTCTAGCTAGTTTACGGGTTGGAAGCAGTGTTACCCATTGAATGCGAAATTTCGTCATTGCAAATAGCCATAGAATTACTCCTAGCCACTTCCGAGGAGGAAAAACGTTTGTTGTACTTAACTCAGCTAGATGAGAATCGACGTGATGCTGCATTAGCAATTGAGTCTCATGCAAAACGGATAAAAGCTCAGTACGACTGAAATGTTACACCTCGTAATTTTTCGGAAGGAGACCTAGTTTTATTATACGATCAAGCAAATGATAAGCTAGGGGCTGGAAAATTCGTACCCATGTGTCATGGTCCTTTTGTTGTTAAGGGAAAGCTAGCAAAAGCGGCCTATGAATTAGTAGATTTTGACGGTGTCTCTTTAGGTAGACTCAGAAATGGGATTTATCTAAAAAGATATTATGCTTAAAGTGTGGTGTGGAGATTTTTGTTAGAATAGTTTCTTTCTAGTTGGTGTGTTGTAGATTAGAAAGTGTGCCTAGTTTAGAGAGTGTTTTTATCATTATTCCTGCTTATCTTGATTTTACTCTTGATATTGAAGATGTCAACATCTTCTCAAACATACATTGGTTTCGCTGATGGTGCTTGTCATAGTACACGAAATATTTCTTCCACAACTTGGGTTATCTATTCACCCTCTGACGAGTTAGTATCTATGCATGGGGTAAGCCTCGGTCAAACAACAAATAACATTGCAGAGTATAGTGCAGTGATTGAGTTATTATCTAGATCCATCTCATTTGGGATTCAGAGTTTGATTGTTAGGTTAGATTCTGAACTCGTTGTATTACAGTTTAACAGGGTTTATGCCATTAGAAATCCACCGTTATTAAGATTATTTTTGGGAGTTCATCTCTTAGAACGTGAACTTGACTACATTGAATATCAACATATTCCAAGATATTTAAACACATTAGCAGATGCAGTTGCTTCTCGAATGTTAAATAGGCATTTGCAATAATCAAGACAGTAAATTTAAAAACATTCCATAAACATGTTATACAAGATAGCCAGTAATAGTGATATATCATAGCATAGGAGTGTGTCAAATATACATCGTCTTCGATCATAGGTTGAAAAACACCTTATGATCGGCAAAAATGATAGTACAAAAAGATATAAAATGTCATATGAGTCTACAAAGGCGATCATCCTATCCCTGATGATGATCAGGATAAGAAACCACTGCTTGGGCCACCCTACAAAGGAACCTCCTAAAAGGTCCTGGGACCCCAATCACATAGCACTGTAACCAAAGAGGAATATCATCTATACTAGTCTCTCAGATATCTACTGTCAAATGCTCTAGATGATGCTCCAATTCGGTCAAGGTCTCTGCTGATTGGTCCTTTGGGGCCGGTGCCGCGGCAGCAGGGTGTCTTCTCTCATAGGGCTGGAGAGCGGCTGGTCGCTGTGGACCCATATTTGCATTTAAAAAATTTTACCGTCAGTTTTGGACGATTTAAAAACAAAAAAAAATAGTTAAAAATTTTAGAAAATGTTGAAAATAATTTTACCTGAATCATCCCATTGCTCTCCTGGTGGAAGAGCCATGTCTGGATCACCACAATAATCCATCCCAGCATATGGAAAGTCCTGAATCACGAAAAGTTGGTTCCCCAACCAACGAAAATACTCAGGTGGAAATCGGACAACCTCTGTACCCTCCTTAGGATGACGGGCCATCAGTGCAACCCAACGCATAATCCTAGGCTCTCGGGGAAGTCTAGCCTCAACAGAAAGCTACTGTGGGACCAACATAGGGAGCCTCTCTAGGCTAAAGCTCACAAAGAAGAAACCATATCCAAAGTTTTTTAGTTGCCCGTTCTTTGCTCTAGTCAGTTGGCCTTTTACATTCGCCAACACAGCTTCGCACCAGTTGAAGATGGTGCCTCAGAAACAGTCTACTGCCATTCGCATTTGGGATCCGGTAGCTACATGCAATGTTGTGCTCCCGCATAGTCTGGTGACAATAAATGCGATCACTTTAAGTTCAGGATGGGAGATAGTCTTAATATCTATCTGTTTGTCCTCAGTTTGGTTATTACAAAATTCTAGTCAGAGACTAGCGATAGACTGGCCAGCTGGCCTAGTCCCGAATAGAGATAATCCTTCACCTCTCTTGGGCAAACCAGTTAGGAAATAAATGTTCTCTGGCTCGATTTCAAGTCAGTGGCCACCAATTATGAAACACTGGTCCTGTGTGCTCCACCTGTCTACCAGCCATTGTAGAAAGTCTACCTGAGCCTTCATGCCGGGTATGGCCCAGAATTTAAATAGTTCACATGCTTTTAATGCCTGTATTGTAGGTGGATGAATTAATGCGGCTAGATCCACATCTTCGTGTTCCCGTTCTCGCCAAATGAGCATTTTGTTTATCTACATTGCAAAAAGGCGGATTAGAACATTTTAATTTCAAAATTTTTGGGCGGTAATAAAAAAATTGATGTTTTGAAACGTATTTCGTGGGGTCCGCACCCGCTAGTTAGGGATAGTGCGTAGGTCTGCACTCGTCCTTAAGATAAGGTGCGAGACCCCAACTTTTTCCTCTATACGAAAAAGTTGGGGTCTGCGGGGGCCACATGCTGCACCTGCGGACCCTCTGCGAGTGATTTTTTAATCAAAAGTTTCCTTAAAAAATCAATTTTAAAGCCCTAAAATGAAAATTAAACGGTTGAAATGCAAGATAGGGATGATGTGGATTACCTGGAGCTAATGGTTTTCAATTCCAATGGTCAGATTTTCCGCAATCTTCATAGGAAGTTTCTTACCAAAAACTCTTACTTTTCACTCTGAAGTCAAACGGTAAAAATGAATTTACAAAAGCCCTTTTTATAAGCTTTTTTGAATAAATGAATTTTTAATTTGTTTATTTTTCACTTTGAAAAGGTAACTTTTGATGCATTTTTCTTTATTTTAAACAGGTATGAGTAATGTTTTGAGTTTTTGTGCAGAATATTGGGTTTTCAGGGAGAACTGATCATTTTCAACAAAGAGCATACTTTTTCACTTTTTCGGACTCTTTCAAAATTTACGAAAAAGCGAAACATGGGAGTCATATTTAAGCTCTTTTTTGACTCGTAAATATGAAAAGATTTCCGAGTTTTTTCTTTTTAAACTCGTTAAAACGGAATTAAAAAGACAGTCCACTTACAACTCTTTTCTGACCGTATAAATATGAAAAGATTGTCAGACTTTTGTTGTTTCAAGTTCGATATTGGTAATAAAACGACGTGTCTTTGATCACATTGTTACTTTTTCAGATTAGGGCCACTAATTATGAAAAGTACTCCTTGATCATAATGATCAAGCGGTTCTCTCAAGTATCATTTTATACTTTTTCGGGCTTAGGGGACACAAATTTACGAAAAAGGACAACCATGGAGTTTTCTTAAGTTTTTCTTCTCACTCCCTAAAATTGAAAAACACCAAGTTTCTCCTATACTGGACTCGTTAGAATTCAACAGTAAAGTACCCGTTCAATTTTAAATAGGAACGGACCACTCCTTCTTAGGGTTCAAATTTTAAACTAAGTTGAACTCATCCGAAGGATGAACTTATAATCAAGCAAATGTTATCCTCCTCAAGCTTGTCAAAAATAAAGAGGTACTTGCCAGAAATGGTGGGGGAAAAGAGAGAAAAATGAACTTGTTTGTTATACTTTGTGTGTAGAAAAGCAGTTAACCACTCTTGAACACGACACTTTTTGTTCACCTGGGTTTGGAAATCCTTTGCCTAACAGTTAATCAAATCATATTGAAAGTCTTCAGCCGGTTTCTGGGTATTAGCTTTGGGTCAATTATCACCAAACCATCTGCAGTGTCGTTATGTGTTCAGGAGGTCAGTTCAAATAAACCATTCATTTGAAAAATATCTATCATCCATCTTGACCATCCCTGAGTTAGTCCTTGCCAAATGTATTTCTTCAAAACTTGATCTATGATTTCGTGTTGTGGGCTTTCCTATGATGGATCGCTTTCTATCGACTCCAACTCATTATCTAGAAAGATGATCTAGAAATCGTCAGTACCTTGGAATCTGCATGCCTCAATGGCAGGTTTCTCGCCTTTGACAATAGGTTGCATCATTGACCTTCGATCAAAGGATTCTGTGACGTGTTCGACATCGACTCATTTAATCACATTTCATGAATTGTACTGAGTACTTTGAGGGCCATTGACATTACTGGTGATTTTTCTCACACTTGTTAACAATTCACATCATTGACTGGTAATCAAGTGGCTTCTCCCATGTTCGACTTCGACACATTCATTCACATGGATTGAATCGTACTAGTTCGGGAAGCAGAAATCAAGACCCTGGATCTAGTTTCCACCATCCAGGCTGTGAGGAATTTGTTATTCATTATATAATGGACTATCCATAAACAGATGGCTGCGCCCATACTGTGTCTACATATGTATATACTTGTGATGTATTACAAAATCATTCCCGTATCAGAGCAGTTTAGATAGTTTTCTAGTCAGTTTTGATCTGAGTATGGGAATGCCTACCTCAATGATGATATGTTCATATATATATATATTTTGCATTGAATGCTTTTACAAGTTCTGACCAGGGTATCCACAGGAAGATCCTTGAAATGATAAAGTACTTCACTCTTCGTAGATGACAAAAACCATCCTCATCTATTAC
>APFE031083742.1:0-35158 GCA_000404065.3 Pinus taeda
ACTCTTCACCTACTCTATGACTATTACGTCCAACTATGGACACTTGACTTGCACTTGACATGAATCAACATTACAATGCACATGTACTCATGTGGGACAACATGGCTTGAGAAAGCCAAGCAAGAAATTAGTGACACTCAGTCTGTTGTGGTGAGACCAACTCTATGGCATGCTTGTGATGGTGAAGGTGGTGAGTTGATGCCAAGCTTGCTCGTCCGTGATGGTGTGCATGCACCTCATGGTGACATCTTGCTGAAGTGAACTCTTGCCTCCATTGAAACCGTGCATTGGTTCGGCCCCTTCATCCAACTCGTTTGCTAAAATGTGCATGGTCTTCTTGGGTATGATTGAATCGGAAACACACTGATTCATGGTGTCCATGTTGATCTTCAAGTGTGTGTTGCTGGTCATGTGCATCAACTTTCCGAACTACATGTTCAACCCCGTTGGACTTGCTTCTTGTCTTTCCCTTGGTGAGTGTGTTAAATGGGTTGGATTGCATGCGTGTGCTCAATGACATGCATGCTATTGAATCCCCTATATGAGATCAACAACACTACTCACCACGTCTGATTTGTGTGAGCTGCGGGGATGGATCCTTAACTCGTACTGGCGCAATTTCATTCGTGAGTGCATGTTGTGCCCACTGTTGTTCTGGTTCCTACTGCAACTCATTAGACTGTCTATGTAGCTTCATGTTCTTCCCGAGTTGCTGCTTCAGCACATGCAACTCCTTCATTGTTCCATCTTGTACTTCGCACAATCTTCATGTAGCGTCGTCACTTCATATCCTGAGTCTCCAAAGTTTCTTTCATTATCAGTGGATTTGCTTGATCTTGTGACTTTTCTCTGCCTCTATGTTGTCAAAAACCTTCCTCTTGCATTCACTACATTCGCTACATTCGGTATGCTACCTTCAGCTACTGTTCATGATGTTTCTCACTGTGATGTTGCTGCTTGATGTCCTTGTCCACAAAAAACTCGATGTCTTTGTGAGTAGGTAAGCCCATGGACACTTGGTTGACTGCATCCACAAGCGTGCTCTGAATGGTGTCTTCATCTCTACTCTCTTAGAAACCATTGTACCTGTATTTTTGGGAGGAAAATGAACACCTGTGATACTTGGAGACATGGAAACACTCATAGCAAGCAATTTTTTAGTCGAAAACCAAAATGAACATGAGAACTGACTTGCAACATACCTGGGTGAATGATCATGAAGGTTGCGCAATTTCGGCCGAGAGGTTGGGAGACATACTGCCAAGACTGCACAAGGCATAGTCTAGCTATTGAGAGACCTACTGATTGTTGGACCTATGCAATGCACAGTCCATTCTAGCTGTTGACTACTGGGATTTCGCATTGAGCAATTCCAACTGGGAAGGATTGTTCCCTTAGGGACAGATTTGTGCAATTTCTTGGGCCAAGCAGCCACTGTCTTATAGAAATTCGCAAAACAATCCTGGAAGCTAGTGTTGGGAAGGAATGTGAAAATTTGGAGAGGAAGGTGAGCCTTCCTTTCCCAGATTACCCAATGCACCCTTGGTGAAGGCAAAGCCCGGGCCAAGTTTGGCCCGACTCACCAACGGACAATTGAAAGAAAGTAAGTCAATGAATCTATGGTGACATGAAGTGATAGCAGAAGTGATTAAAATTGCATGCAAAACATGAATGAAATATTCAGCGAGAAGATCAACATGCATGTGGGTGAGGCAGTTCATTGGTTGGGTGAACATCCGTGCAAAACAGTTTCAATGCATGCGACAACAGTGAGATAGCAATGAAAATTGAAACAGAACTAGGACAAGCTAGTATACATGTAAAAAATAGTAAGCGCTTAAAGAAATCAAGCAAATAGTACTCATACGAGCGAAAACAAAAAAAGCGATAGAAATGCAGCAGAAGGCATGGAAAGCGGGCTTACCCCAAGATAGTTGAGATGAATGTGCTGACTACTCCTAGATGTGATGTGGGATGTCAAGGTTGCAAGGTTGATGTGAGGAATGACCTTTGCAGCGTTTGGTTGATGAGTTTCGATAACATCGAGGTTGTGATGCACATGCCACAAATCTAGGGGAAGCGACACTTGATGGGAGGTTTCTAAATTGCTCCTTGCATGTAACCTCCAACTGCTAAACATAGATCCCTGAGACAAGGGATGACTTTGCATGTTACCTTGGGAGAAGCATCCTATGCATGCAAGTCTATTTTTCTCGGTCGCGGATGGAACCGGTTAACTCATCTGCACATGCAAGAGACTGCTCTACTGATGGAGAAAAATGTGCATTTCTGGCTGGGAGTTGCGCTGGCTGCACAGGGGGTTTGCGCAATTTCTGGGCTGAGCAGCTGACTGCTACCCAGATTTGCCAAATATTGGGTTGAACAGCCTGTTGATGGGAAAAATTGTGCAAATCTTGCTGGGAAGGTTGGCTGGCAGGATTGCACAATCCTATAGCCCAACAGGATGTCAGAGGGAATTGTGCAATTCCTAGAGGAAAGGCTAGTTGCTCTCCAGAAATGCACAATTCCTGGAGGGAAGGTTGGTTGCCCTCCAGATATGCGCAAATTTCACTGGGAAGCTTCTCAGCCTATAGCTGGACCAAGTCTAGGTAAGCATCCTATGAGAGGAATGGATCGACGGGCTGCCTTTGTGCGAGGAAAACACTGAAGCTTGAGTACTTGACGAAGCAAGACAAAGTGCTATGTAAGGTTGGTAGGGGAGGCTCTGAAACAGGCTAAGGAAAAAATTTGGAGGGTGGTTGTAGCTGCTACATTACTTGGTGACACACTGATAGAAATCCATCTCTTTGAATGGACCTTATTCGTGATAATGAGTCTAACACCTCTGGAAGTATTGTTCAGTTCTTAGCTCATCTTGGCTTCACACTAGCTTGATGTAAGATGTAGCATATACCATAATCTTGGTCGATTAACACACATTCCAAGCCAAGGCAACACAATTATTTCGATTGGGGTTGAGGGGTATATAGGTGCACAAGCAGTAAAGTCGTCAGAGTCTTAGTTTCATCTTTGGTGTTGCTCCACTGCCACCAGGCCTGGACAATACCTCGATGGAGTCACATAGGAACACAAGCATGGCTCCGCTACCAGCAAGCCTGGTCAGTACCCTGGTGGAGTTACTTTCATCACCTCCCTACGCAAGAAGGCTTTATCTTCTTTCGCCTTATTCATTTTTCACTTTGAATTTTTTTGACTTTTCATTTTTTTCATTTTTCATTTTCACTTTGCATAACACTTATTCATTTCAGAGGCAGAAGAGGGATCCCGACTTATTGAGAGAAGAGGAGGTTTTTCTAGCAGATAAGTAGTTTATTATATCTATAACATGCTTGTTAAGGTTTTCCCCCTCACCTTACTCTACTTGGCTGAGCTGACGAGGGTTAACCCAAAAAACAATCGACTAGAGAAGGTGACACTAGTTAGCGCGCAAGAGTTGTGCTTACACCAGGGTTCACTTCGAAGCGTACTTATTTTCCTTTGATGTATCATGGACTAAGAGTAACAATTTCATCATACAGATGCAAGATGACAGATAACCAAGTAGCGATAGTTGTACAAACCCTCTTGTACTTTATCCAGATCGTTTCATGAGTCACACATGGTTTCATGCAAAACTAACCTATGAACGAAACAAGTGAATGAACTAACAATCAACAAAGAAAATAAAGAGCAGAAGAAAAAATGAAAGCGAAGCAAGTAAACAAACAAGCAAGCAGATAAACAAGAAATCAAAACATGAAAGCAAACAAGCACGCAATAAAACAACTGAAATCAAACACTACTCCTACTCCTACACTAACGGTGCATGGGCCTGATCACATGAAGTGATACTTCCAATGCAACCATCGATGCATTGGTAGACCCATGCAAGTAAAGGTTTGGTCCGCGAGTAGCCCAGTTGTGCGGACCAGCATACAAGAAAGATATAATAATGAAGATAGCCACACTTCATGTTTCAAGTTCTCGCGAGACATAAGTGAGTGCATGCGCATGACGAACAATCTGTGGACTTATCATGGTGTTGTGTGACACTACGTGCAACTTTGAAGCAAAAGCACACTCTTCACTAAGACATGCAAGCAAATGAAAAAAACAAAGATAACTTGTGTCACGAACGAGTTCTTGCAATGTAAGACTCCTCCAATGCATGAGTAATGGGATCGTGCAGTTTGAGTGGAGGAAGTGTGATCTGTGTGTGAGGTGGTTCTTCAATGCATACAGACGAGTGATGAGGAGCCTTGGGTGATTGAACAGTTTCATGATCAGAAGTGAGACTAACCCCAAGAGAGCAAGGACCTGACATAACCATCAGCTCGGGCTAAAGTGCCTTGACAGTCTTGGGTGTCTCAAATTCATCATCAGGTAGATCATCATAAACCGATGGCTTCGAAAGATCAACTATGATAATTCATGATCATGATAAAAAATGGAAGCAAATGAATCACGACTACCACGATCAGAAAAATCAATGAATTCTTCGGCATCCTCATGATTAGATGAATCAAAAAGATGGGTAGATGAAAAGCGAACGAACTCATCCTCTGTATTTCCGGAAAAGATAGTTGAAGAATCAAGTGGATCTTCAATGAATACCTTATCCTCTCTGTTGTCGAATGATGGACTAGCATCTGGTGATTCCTATGGGTGATCAACAATGGGTGCATCCATGGATGAAGACACACATGCAAAATCATGGGTGGTAGGTTCACCAAAGAAGCTAGGAAAGAACATAGGGGGCTCAAACAGAAGGGAGTCGTCCTTCACTAAGTGTTGATGTTCAAGCTCCCACTCATACTCTTCATGAATGACAACGCATGTTGGTTGTGTAACACCAACTCCATCAATGGGTTGTTCCTCGTTCATAACAAGTGAAGAGTCCAGAATGGACGAACACAAGACAGCATCATCCGGAGGAACACATGAGTGTGAAGACGAAGGTAGAAGAAAAGAATGCATAGGGAACTCGAAGGACTTGCAACCAGCTCTACACGAAAATTGAGTGGAGTGATGTTGGGAGGGTGTGAAGGATGAACAAATGTGTGAACATGATCCTTAGCATCACTGGGTGATGGTAGAATTGTTGAATGAGAGGGAGGTGGACAATCTGTTGAGACAATGCCTGCTCCCACATGGGATTGCATAGTTCCATCAACAAAGACGGTTGAGCGAGGCTTGACATCAAGCTTCCTCTTGGGACAAGAAGATTTCTTAAGGCAGTACTCAAACCGGTCCTAAAGATAAGTGAACTTCATCTAGCTCCTCAGAGCTTCAAACTCTAAGTCATGGAAGTGCCGCCAAAAATCAATAACAGATTCATGCGGAGCCCTCCGTTGTTGTAACAGTTTTCAGTCAAGATGATTTGGATCAAAATGATAGAACGTGTCTTCAATAAGATCATAGAAGTGCTCAAATGAGTGCACGGTGTTAGCCAGTAAGCTTAGCACCCAACGAAATGGAGATTCGTGAAGTGTGAATGCAAGCAGAAAACCGGCCTGTTCGTCAGTAAACTCATATTCCTCATAAATCATGGAAAGAAAGTTATGTAAGTGCTCAGGCCAGGCCACTTCACCTTCACCATCATACGTGTGAATGGACAAGAGATTAAAAGCTTCCCCGAGATGGAGACATCTTCACGATTCGAAAAACACCTCAGGGGAAGAAGAATGCAAGATTCCATGAAAGTTATGCAAAGGTTCAAAATTGGATGAGAGGACACTACTTGTCATCAGGTCCTCCTTCTAGTGCCAGAAATGTTGACAGTGTTGGACCCGCCAACATGTCAAGGGGATATCCTGGTAAGAAGTCCCAATTAGACCTCAAACCATTTGGTGTAGGAGTCCCAGCAGTGGGTGTAAGGTAATGCCTTGACCGCAATGTCGCACAGAGGCAAGTAAGATAACTCTGTTAGTAGCAAGGGTGTGACTGATGCAGTGAGTCAAGGAATGAGTATGAGAGGTTCCAACACTTCAAAGGGAGAGGAAGGTGAAGGTGAGTTCCAGGTTGAAAGGGATTAGTCCCAACTCGGCTAGGAACACACAACACAAAGGACATCCACAGCTTCCAGCAGAGCAGTCAACACGAATGCGGCTGTCATAACATACAAGGTAAGATAACATGAACAACACTCACGGATCACTCCGAGACGCATGTGACGATTGATATAACAAGGTTCAGAGAAAGGTATGTTTGATGTCCGGTAGAACAGTCGACATGGACGGTGACAACATTAACAACATATGCAACACATTAACCACAAGATTCACATAATTGCATAAAAATCAGTTCATATAAAAGTATGTAAGTTAAACAACATATATCATTAAGGAAACCGGAGCATTCCAACTACAATAACAACATATGCATGAAAATGTGTTGGCTTTTATTATATAAAGAAGTGTAAGTCGCAATCATACAATACACCATGTAAACTTGCTAGCCCCATTAGTGGAATGTTACAGCCACATCCACCTACTCCTCCAAAGATATGTACTAGCTCCATGCAGTGGAGAAGCTAAGGCGTGTTACAATACTATCCAAGTCTTCTTATAGATAGCCTTAGTAGAAGTTTGGATAACCAAAATCCCTTATAATGGGTTATGAGGGACTATTTATAGTAAAGGGTGGGGTGACCCTTGACATTCCCCTTTGTGACAGTTCAACTACCCTCATAACTCTTCACCTACTCTATGATTGCTACGTCCAACTATGGACACTTGACTTACACTTGACATGAATCAACATTATAATGCACATGTACTCATGTGAGACAACATGACTTGAGAAAGCCAAGCAAGACATCACTGACACTCGGTCCGCTGTGGTGAGATCAACTCTATGAAATGCTTGTGATGGTGAAGGTGGTGAGTTGATGCCAAGCTTGGTCCTTCATGATGGTGTGCATGCACCTCATGGTGACATCTTTTTGAAGTGAACTCTTGCCTCCGTTGCAACCGGTGCATTGGTTCAACCCCTTCATCCAACTCATCTGCTAACATGCACATGCTATTCTTGGATATGGTTGAACCGGCAACACACTAATGCATAGTGTCCGTGTTGATCTTCAAGTGTGTGCTGATGGTCATGTGCATCAACTTGCCGAAGTACATCTTTAGCCCCAGTTGGACTTCCTTCTTATCTTCGCCTTGGTGAGTATGTTGAATGGGTTGGATTGCATGTGTGTGCTCAATGACATGCATGTTGTTCAATCCCTTGAATGTGATCAAAAACACTGCTCACCGTGTCTGATCTGTGTCAGCTGTTGGGATGGATCCTTAACTCGTACTGGTACAGTTTCATCCGTGATGCATGTTGCACCCATTGTTGTTATAGTTCCTACTACAACTCATTGGATTGTCTGTGTAGCTTCATGTTCTTCCTGAGTTGATGCTTCAGCACATACAACTCCTTCTTTGTTCCATCTTCTGCCTTCGCGCAATCTTCATGTCGCGTCGTCACTTCATAGCCTGAGTCTCCAAAGATTCTTTCATTATCAGTGGATCTGCTTGATCTTGCAACTTTGCTCTGCCTCTATGTTGGCAACACCCTTCCTCTTGCATTCGTTGAGTTCACTGTGTTCGTTGCATTCGCTGCGTTCACTGCATTTGGTATGTTTCCTTCAGCTATTGTTCATGATGTTGATCATTGTGTTGTTGCTGCTTGATGTCCTTGTCCATGAACAACTTGATGTCTTCGTGAGTAGGTAAGCCCATGGACACTTGGTCGACTGCATCCCCAAGCGTGCTCTGAATGGTGTCTTCATCTTTGCTCTCTTGGAAACTATTGTACTTGTATTTTTGGGAGGCAGATAAACACTTGTGATACCTAGAGATATGGAAACACTCATAACAAGCAATTTGTAAGGCGAAAACCAAAATGAACATGAGAACTGACTTGCAACATACTTGGGTGAACGATCATGAAGGTTGCACAATTTCAGCTGGAAGGTCAAGAGATTGACTGCCAAGACTGCACAAGGCACAGTCTGGGCTGCTGAGAGACTGACTGACTACTATAACTGCACAATGCATAGTCCATTATGGTTGTTGACTGCTGAGATTGCGCATTGCGCAATTCCAACTAGGAAGGACTGCTGGCCCAAGGACAGATTTGCGCAATTTTTTGGGCCAAGCAGCCACTATCCTCCATAAATGTGCAAAATAGTCCTGGAGGCCAATGTTGGGTAGGAATGCACAAATATATAAAGGAAGGTGATCCTTCCTTTCCCAAATTGTGAAATGCAACCTTGGTGAAGGTAGATTCCGAGCCAAGGTTGGTCTGACTCGCCAACGGGCAACTGAAAGCAAGTAAGTCAATGAATGTATGGCGACACAAAGTGATAGTATAAGCGATTAATAGTGCATGCAAAACATGAATGAAATATTCAGCGAGAAGATTAAGATGCATGCGGGTGAGGCAGTTCGCCGATTGGGCGAACGTCTGTGTAAAACAGTTTCATGCATGCGACAATAGTGAGATAGCAACGAAAATTGAAATAGAGCTAGGACAAGATAGTATACATGTAAATGACAGCAAGCACTCAAAAAAATCAAGCAAATAGTACTCATACAAGCGAAAACACAAAGAGCAACAGAAATGAAGCACATGGCATGGGAAGCGGGTTTACCCCATGATAGTTGAGCTTAATGTTTCGACTGCTCCTAGATGTGATGTGGGATGTCAGAGCTAAAAATTTGATGTGAGGAATGAGCTCTATAGTGTCTGGTTGATGAGTTTCGATAACATTGATGTTGTGATGCACATGCCACAAATCTAGGGGAAGTGACACTTGGTGGGAGGTTTTTGAATTGCTCCTTGCATGTAACCTCCAACTGCTAAACATAGATCCCTAAGACAAGGGATGCCTTTGCATGTTGCCTTGGGAGAAGTAGCCTATTCATGCAATTCTATTTTTCTCAGCCATGTAGGGAACCGTTCAACTCAGCTGCACATGCAAGAGATTTCTGGGAGCTAGGCTGGTTGCCCAAGGGGTTTGCACAATTTTTAGGCTGAGCAACTGACTGCTACCTAGATTTACAAAAATCCTGGGCTAAATAGCCTGTTGATGGGAAAATTTGTGCAAATCTTTTTGGGAGGATTGGCTGGCAGGATTGCACAATCCTAGAGCCCAACAGGTTGTAAGAGGGAATTGCGCAATTCCTGGAGGGAAGGATGGTTTCCCTCTAGAAATGTGCAAATTTCACTGGGAAGCTACTCAGCCTGCAGTTGGACCAAATCTGGGTAAGAATCCTATGAGGGGAATGGATCGATTGTGATAAACCGGCTGCCTTTGTGCGAGGAAAACACTGAAGCTTGAGTACTTGATGAAGCAAGACAAAGTGTTGTGTAAGGTTGGTAGGGGAGGCTCCAAAACAAACTAAGGCAAAATTTTGGAGGGTGGTAGTACCCGCTACAACAGGATCCAAAACACGATCATGGGATAGAATCCAAGTCCTACAATATTTGCGTGGAACTATACATCGCTACCTCTAGTATACAGGGAATGAAATCTAACGTGTGGGGCATACATATTTGGTTTAGGGTGGCAATGAGATAGATGGAAGAAGCACAATAGGTGGATGCTTCAGCCTTGGATCCTCCATGGTCTCGTAGATGAGTAGAAATTAGGACATAGTTGCTTTAAGTAGTGTTGAAGTCAAGTATGTTGCTGCAAGTGAAGTTTGTCAGGAAGTTGTTTGGCTCAGGAAGTTATTATCATATTTGTTTGAAGGACCAGTTACCCCTACATATATACACCATGATAATGAAATTTGTATCAGATTGACAAAAGACTCAGTGTTTCATTTTAGGATGAATCATATAAACAACAAGTACCACTACATCAAAAGCCTAGTACGAGTTAGGTTCATGAAGCTGCATTATATACCTACTAATGAATACGTAGTTTATATACTGACTAAATCATTACCAAACAAGAAGCTGGGGTATCTGAGAAACAATCTTGGTTTGGTAGACATCTCTTCCCCAATTGAAAGGGAGTGATGTTGGATAGTTCTTGTCTTTATGGGTCGGGCACTAGAAAAGGACTAATTGTCATAAGTCTTAGTGAAGGCCATAAATAAAGAATGGAGTCTGGAGGATTGGATAAACATCTTAGATTGGAGCTTATTTTGGATTGTAGAATCTAGGAAAATAATTTGTTGACTAATACTCTTTGAGGATGAGGTAGGGAATCCAAGATAAGATTAATTGAAGAGGATCGATATTCTTTGAGGATCTGGGATTGGGAATCCAAGAGAAGAATATTATTAAAAGGGACATACCTTGTGGACATCTGGATGGGATATGTACCTTAGAGGTAGTGTGGCATCTCACGTAAATCCTCCCAACATAATACTCTCGAATAAGGATGATCTTGTCTAGTTAAGGCCTTCAAGGACAATGTTGGTTATGATATATATGCTTGACAAATATGGCTTATCAATATTACTCTTATTATGAGAATGCTTCAAGATTTAGATTCCTTTTACCATGTAATAGATTATGAATACCTCCCTAGTTAAGAGGGAGTGTTGAAAATTGTAACTTCAATCTTTATAATGACCTAATTGTAATCAGGGCATTGTATATTATTTATAAAGAAAGAAAAAGAAATTATATTTTATTATTGGAGTATGGATTTCATAGTCAAGTTTGAGTGAATAGCATGTTCTTCATGATTTTAGGTTTTCTAGGTATTTCTATGATAAATAATAATTTTTGTCATGTGTCATAGTCCCATTTGGGTTCATTGTAATAAAGGAAAATATTTATTCTATCAAGAAAAATCCATTTATAATCCAAATACCAAGTCAACCCAAGGAGAATATCAAGTCAACTTAAAGGAGGGGAATTTGACCCTCAAGAAAGGTTATATAAAGAAGAGAAGCTCGACCCATTTGGACACTCATCATGCACAAGTTCGATCTATGATAGAGAAGGTGAAGAGAGTAGCTGGGAGGACGAAGAAGAGGAGAAAAAGTCAAATTTTGAAGATACTATTTCTTTGTCTTGCTTCTAGGGTTTGTGAAGTTTTCAAGTGAATTTTCCAGTTTTAGGGCCAAATTTCTGTGAAGTAGTTGCAGGGGTCGAAGTTGCAGTAGCGAAGTTGTAGTCTTGAAGTTCTGGAAGCTGCCTTAAAGGGGATCTTGTTGGGGGGTGACTTGGGGCTTGGAGGGTTTGTTGGATTTGGTCTTTGGGCCTTGGAATTCTCTTTGTAAGCATATTCAATAGAAGAAGATAAGCATTTTTATGGGTTTTCCCCTTGGAGGTGCTTTTCCCTAGCTTGGAGCCTATATCCCATGTACTTTGTCTCTTTGTGATGTTAATTGTTTTTGGTAATTGCTTGATGAACATAACTAAAGAATTAATTAAAGACCAAATAACATCTCAATTAATTATCATGATAAGGAAAATAATTTATAATCTACAACTCTCTATGTTTTCCAACATAGGCTCATAGCTAAGGTTCAAGAAGGAGACTTAAGATAATAATATAGTTGGCACTATGAAGAGGGTCTTGAAGAAGGGTTTCAAGTTTCTTAGAAATCTCACTATGTCTATCAAGGATTATATGTTGAAGATCATCTCCAAGATTGTGAAGGAAGTAATAGATGGAAGTTTGTTCTTTGCTTTATTCAGCACTTTCAAGGACAAGAATGTATGGGTTATTGATATTGATGCCTTTAGACACATGATATGAGAATGTAGTCAACTCCAAACCCTATCTAAGGGAAACTCCACTCACTCAATCGAAATTGGAGACAACAAGATCTATCCAGTGAAAGGCATTGGATCTACTTCGTTGGAGCTCGAGTCTACTGGACGCATTCACCTCAACAATATTCTATACATTCCAGGTTTGAAGAAAAACTTACTTTCTATTTCTTGTCTAGAGGATAAGGGTGAAATAATTTCTTTTGTTGATGGCTAGGTTTCGGTTTGGGGTAAGGTCTCTAGTATTAATGAATCTACAATGATTGGGATCCATGAGGGTGTTATTTTTTCTAGCATCTGATGGTGTTTTAGTATCCAACCTTGTGGAGAGGCTAAAACACATGAGATCTCCAAAAACCAGAAATTATTTCTGGAAATACCACCTACATATAGCTCTAACAAATTCAAGCCCTAACTCCTTATACCCTGACCTCATTGGGGACATGCACAGAAAAATAGAGAAATAGTAGACTTCTCTGATACCAATGATCCATATTTATGAAGGAACAAAACAAAATACAGATATAAACTGAGACACAGAGATACAACCAAAACAGAACTTCAATTAATTAATAACAAAGTACTAAAAAAAATTTACGTGCAGAATGGAAATAAACTAGCTCAGGAGATGGTGACTTATCTCTGAGAAGAGATGTGGTGGCTACATGCCTTTTTAACTGTGTTACAATGAGGATCAAATGCCTACTTATTATTGAGAAACATTGGAAAACCATAAACATCCAAAAAACTAACCCTAGAAGATGAAGAGCCAAACATTTGTGGACCCCGTTGGGGTAAATCGGTACATCAACTTCCCAGGGTCGTAACTTTGGCATACAATCTATGTTTGGTGCATACGATACCTTGTTAGAAATATATATCTGAGGACTACGACTTTCTACTACAAACCTTTGGCATTTGTTATGTATTTTCCTATTTTCCAAACAAAAATAACGTTGTTTAGGGCCTAAAAATCGCTTCGGACATTCATGACCTGAAAAACTACCAAAAGTAGTAAATTGTGCTACAATTAAGGAAACTAAAAGAAATAATGGTGGGTTTCCAAGTGGAATAGATGGGTGTCCACCAATATCCACCTAGATCGCATTGGGTTTTTTCGGGGACATTTGTCTAGCAATAATTGTGCTATATTTTTTTGTGTGTGCTCTATATTTCTCGATTTCCATCATTTTATTTTTCGCAACATTTTTATGCTGAAAATTACAATTGTGATTTTATTCGTTGTTTGTTGTAGCAAATAAACTACTTAATAAAGTAATTAGTTAGAAGAATAATTTACAGTTGCTGCAATAGACTTGAAAATTTCAAAAGGGGCACATTATATAGACTCTTTACACCTCTATCTCCCCCAGTCCACTTGGATGTGAGGCATTATGAACTACGACATAAAAGCTATGGACACCTTCATTATAATATTTTCCATCTCTATGTCAAATGTTTAATTGCATCACCGAATTGAAGGAATCACTTGAAGGAACCTGTAAGGGATGTGCTCTAAGCAAGAATGCAAATAATCCATTTGCAAGAAGTGATACCAGATCTAAGAAAGTTTTGTATCTCATACATTTAGATGTATTTGGACCTATGGAAATTAAGTATCTTGGTGGGAATAAATATTATGTAATCTTCATTGATAACTTCTCAAAGAAAACTTTGTTATAACTCCTCAATAATAAGGATGAGGTATTCGAAAAGTTTCAGGAGTTCAAGAATGAAGTGGAGAATATAACCAAGAGAAAGATAAAAACTATGAGATCAGATAATAGTGGAGAATACACCTCCAAAGAACTAATAGCTTTCTACAATGAACAAGGGATTAAGAGGGAGCTTATTGTTCCTTATAAGCCTGAAAAGAATGGTTTTGTTGAAAGGAAGAATAGAACAATTGAAGAATGTGTGAGGGACATGTTGCATGATCAAGATCTCCCTCAATTTCTCTGGGGGATAGGCATGTATGTGATCTGAAAATCACTTATGTATGATCTCAGTTAATTAATGTAGGTATTACAGACTCATGCGTTGGGATATGCCTATGTTATTTTAAGCAACAGATCGATAAGATTGCGAAATACACAGGCATTGGAAAACAGTAAGAGAAACACAGTAAGTAAATTCAACAAAAAAGCACAACAATTTAATAAGTAGTTCACCCAATCCTCCTGGGCTACATCTCTGGTCCAGCTTTCAGTGGTGGCCTTTTTTTTTATTGTGTCTTTAAGAAGAGTTTTTACAATGAGGAGCTCAATTTGAGTCTCCTGTAACAGATGATGCTTAGTAGGGTGGTACTTGGATTCCCCAAGCCACTAGAGTACACAGCCTCCCCCTTACCAAGTCTCGACCTCAACTGGTCTTAATGGGATGAGTCCAATTTGGTACTCAATTCCCGATAGATATCCTCACAGGGATTGCTTGAACCTATCAAGCCTTCTTGGTTCTGTCTACTTGATGTTGCCTTAGCTCTGCAGGTCAGCTCAACTTCTCTATTCTCTGCTCCTTGCTTCACTCTCTCTTCTATCTCCTTTCTGTTCTTTGTATGTCTGTGGCTTAAAGCCAATTTGCCCCTTGATTGTTCGCTTCCTCTTCCGGCTCTTCGAATCACCTGCCTCTGTCCACTGGAATTCCCTGCTTCTGCGTCATCGCCACTATGTAACGTTTCACAGAGAAGTGGCCACTTGTCTCCTTACGAATTGGGCACCAGCTTTTCCTCGAACGGTCGTTATTTCAGTTATTCCGCAAAATGATTCATCCGCCAACTCAATGGTCATGTCAGACCCAAAACGCCATATGCTTTAGCCTATTCTTCCGTCAAATTCGGTCTCCCATCGGGTGTAATCTCCATCGTTGATCTAGGGCCTCCAGATCCTACGGTCATCGTTGTTATCGCACGAGTGAGTTTCTTGACCGTTACCCTACAATGAGAGCGGTTTTTTCTCTCATCCGCTGGACACACGTCATTCAGTGTATGGCATCACTTGGTCCTCTGTCAAACCCGCTTACCACCCGAAATGCCTCCGATATTCCGTCGGTTTTGAGCGCGAGACCCGCCTTCTAACATATCAGGTATGTCTGTAGGGTTTTACCTATTTTCACATGACCAGGTGCCGAGGCTTTTCCTTCTCTGAGGTTTTTATCTTGCGATACCGCTAATCGTGTATCAGAAACGGCCTCTGTTTTATGATTTGGACTCCTTATTTGCTAGCTTGCGCCATTGTGCAGTCTCCATGGGCTAATGGTTAGCATGCTTTGACCGAGGGTCCTCATTTTTCTGTGCTAGCTACAAACTACCACTGTCCAGATGTCTTTCCTAATAGCTCATTGTTCACAATATTTCGGAGTCTGACATAATTTGAAACAGTCATAGAAACTCTGATAATTTTCAAGGATCCAATTCATATTAGTATGGAAATTGTTTACTTGAAGAACTGAATTCCTCAAGGATTCTCAACAACATGACTCCAAAAGAAGCATTTACAGGAAAGAATCCAAGTGTGGATCATCTTCGAATATTTTGGTGTCCTATGTATATTCATATACCCAAGGAAAAGAGAAAGAAGGTGGATCCTACCAATCTAAATGGCATTTTTTTTTGGTTTCATCAAAGTTGTATAGAATCTATATTAGGAATATTTTTGAATTGAAGTAAGTAGGGATGTCATCTTTGATCATAGTATAGCTTACAAGAAATCAAATTATGTTTCGATTGACTCTGATGAAGAAGATTTGAGGATATCTCAAGGGAAAATTATGGTCAAGATAAGACATCTACTCAAGAAAATGTTGATGGTCCTTGTGAGCCTATACGACAAGTAGTGATTCCAAAAAATTGGAAGAGGCCTACTTGGCTGAATATTGCTCTTCAAGAAGCATAAGGACATGTAACATCAGGGACCTTCAGAGAAAGTAAAAGTCTGAAAAGGTATTCAGAGTATGATGCATACATGACAAATCTTATTGAAGTGGAACCTTCCTCTTATAAAGATGTTGTTAGACATAAAGAGTGTAGGAATGCAATGTGGGATGAATACCAGTCAATCATGAAGAACGATATTTGGTAAATTGTCCCAAGGATAAGTGACAAATTTATAGTCACTTCAAAATCGATTTATAAGATAAAGCACGTTACATATGGGAGAATTGATAAATACAAAGCAAGGTTTGTAGCAAGAGGTTTCTCACTGAAAGAAGGGATTGATTACAAAGAAATATTTTCTCCTACAACTAGATATAGAACAATAATATCACTTATTTCATTGGTTGTTTCTATGGGATGGAACATTTGTCAAATCGAAGTTAAGACAACATTTCTGAATGGGACTATTGATGAGGAGGTTTACATATAGAAACCTTAAGGATTTGAAATAAATCAGAGGTAGACTCATGTTTACAGGTTGAAGAAAGATCTATAAGGCTTAAAGCAAGCACTTATATCTTGGTATGCAAGAATGGATGCATACCTATTGAGAATTGGTTTTACCAAGAGTTTTGTAGATCCTAACCTATACATTAGGGTGGTCTAAGGTGAACTAGTTATCATACTCTTATATGTGAATGATCTACTAGTTACATGAGTAGAGCATCAAATTCAAGAATACAAGAAACAATTAGCATCCAAGTTTGATATGAAGGATCTTGTGATTATGCATTATTACTTGGGATTAGAAGTTTTGTAGAAGCCAGGTTAGAAATATGTTGGTCAAGGCAAATATGTTATCAATATTCTTCAGAAGTTTGGCATGATGGACATCAAGCCTGTGATGACTCCTATGATTACAAACTTAAAGAAGTTGAAATGTTTAGAATCTAGTTCGGTGAATCCTACTTGCTACATACAATTGACTGAGTCCTTGATGTATCCAGTGAATACAAGACCAGACATTTTGAATAAACTTATTTGTTATACTTGGCCTAAATATTTCTAATCTTTTTTGTATCTTTGATTCAATACATTTAAGCTTTAACGTTGCACTTGTAGTTGGATTTGAGGCCCCTCTGCATAATGGTCTGATATGGACGTCAATTTTTCCCAAATTTTGTCTCAACTTGGCTACTCACATATAAAATCTTACATACAAAACTATATCTAGTTAAATGGTTTCAACATGGCTAATTAGTCCCATGTCTCCCAACTCTAGACATTTGTCTACCTCAGTTTTGTCACCACAACAATGTCCCCTTTGATTAGATTTATTTTGCAACGCATAGATGAAACTATGATGGCATGAAAAGAGAATGTGCATCCCATAATCTCTACATTTACACCGATCTCACTACCAACCAAATGGAATAAGGAGTATAGAAGCCCAACAATTAGTAACATTCTTGGAAAATCCAAGAGAATAAATATTGTAACATCTATCTCTAGGAAAGAAGTGATAGGATTATCAAGATCCCTCTCTACACCTAATCTTTCCTCCATACCAATAAACATGTTTGGTGTAGAAAGGGTGTAATCATCAAGGAAGTGCAATAAAGTGCAAAAAATGTAGACATCATATCCTTGATGTAATATCAACAAAGACACCACCAAGGTTATTTCACAAATAAGAAAAGGGAAATTGCTAGTTTTGAATCAACTAGCAAATCCCTTTCTATCTATAAATATTATATATAATCTTATGATACAATAATCAAACTTATTTTGCCATGAATCTCAAGGGAAAAGAGTCCAATATTAGTCCTAAGAAGCTTTTAGAAAGGGGGATACCTCTTAATAATTCTCAACTCGCTATGTTTGACCAGAACATGATAGCTAAAATGAAATTCCTTTCCTATAAAAGAAACAAGAGGACGATGTCCCAATGGAGCAAAAACAATTCATTTACTGCAATTGCCAACTATCTTGTCTACACCAAAATGTTATTGATTTTACTGGAGATATATTAAAAATGAAAGTACATATGTCTATTATTCATGAAGGAATGAAAAAAAGTAAATTAGGGTCATCTAGTGAAGATGAAATTGATATCATGTTCACTACCTATCTTTTTCGCATTATCCAAATAGAAGTAGTTATTGATGAGATAAAATACCATGTGATACCTCCTCCTCCTCTCGTCTTGCATAGAGATGATGAGAATGACCCTAGAAAGATTTGGACGAAAAAATCATATTCTATAGACTTAGTCCTTAAGGTTGTAAACATTGAAGAAGGTATAGAAAATGAAGTGGACTAATTTTAATTCATAAACAAACAAGCTCAAGTAGCCAAAGCACCAAAGGTGTCTCTACATTTTTTTTATTTTTTTCTGAATATGGCTACTTCTATACTAATACAAAATAAATTTACACCGAGGCCATGGCCTCATAAAGCTAGCTCAAAGATGCGACGTGATTACAAGTATAGCAGATCAGTATGCAAAAACCCAGCTGAGTATTGCCCTCAAGAACTGTAGAAAACCTGATTATGACTAAAGCAAAAATCCAGAAAACCCCATAGTTGTACATGGAACTGAGAATTAAAGTTGGGCTATGCGACAACCAAAATAGTGAAACTAGACCAAGTAGTTGTGACCAACTATGCGACAACCCAATACTGAATACAAGAGTAGTTGTGACTGCAACAGAAACTGAAAACTGAAGGCTAGCAGAATTCCCCTTTCGCATGCGAAACTGGCAATTTGAGCTAGTGCACTTATCATGATATCTAGGAAGGTGATAAGTGAATCTTCTCGAGCTTTTTGAATTCCAAAAAAACCAAAAAGAACCAACCTGTTTAAACATTAGGAGAGGGATCAGGCGGCTCCTCGATGATGCAGAATCCATACTTGTAATCATCGTCGTCATCAGAGGAGCCTGCCTGATTCTTCATGCTTTGAGAAGCTTTGCTTTTTCCAGAGCCTGAAGCCTTGCTCTATTCGAAGTTTGTCTGGATGGAGCCTGGTCTGTCTTCCGCCGGCCTATCCGTAGTTGCCCTAAGGGAACCAACCTCTTGACCTGAATTGAACTTGCTAAGCTCTATGGTGACCGTGGCCATAAAGGAGAAAGTGCCATGACTACAGGGCAATTGTAACCGAGCGGAGTTAGTCGAGGATTGGAAGGAGCTCGGTGCTATATTGTGCAATCCTCTGCCCCTACCCCGTCCACTCCAAGTAGTCAGGTACCTATCTATGTGGTAGTCCGAGCAAAAAGTAGAGGAGAACAACGTGGAAGAGAAGGCCTAGCGTCCAATTTTCCCTCGGGAGCTGCCTCTTCTGCAGCTCATCCTCTGTCGAAGTTTTGGCATAACTGGAGGAGCAGGGTGATCCGGGCTACTTGATAAACTATGGAATTATATATGGATGAAAATAAACTTGGCTTCAACGCTCAAAAGGCCGAAATGGAGAGCAATAAACGAGTGGCTAGCGAAAAAGCAGGGGAGACAGAGGGTGGCTTGAAGGCATAGCCAGAAGTTCATCCAACGAACCAGAGCCCAGTGTATTCCTGAGAATGTTCGAGAGCAAACCGCTGCATCTACAAAGGAGGGACCAAAGTGAAAGGGAGAAACGCGATTGTGGCAAGTTGATAGCGCCATGATCAAGAAATTAACTAGCAAAAGAGGATGTACTGGCAGCATTAAAGCATCATTAATCTTGAGCACAGGGGAAGTTATGGCCGGAGCTATGAGAGGCTGAGTGGCAGTGTAGATCAACCATGTGCCCATCCAAACAGCAATCCACGTACCTGTACTACCGTCAGACACCCAGATCCGGGAAAAGGTGTCTCTACATTCCAACATAAGTGGATGGAAATAAAAGAAAAAATTGCATGTATCAGGGTCATAAAAAGGGAACAAAACATTATGTCAATGTGATCATACAAAAATATATATGGGATACAAGTTCATTGATCCTTTCACTTGGTTAGCCTCTAATAAAAGACAAAGGCCACCTAGAGAGTATGCTCATACTATAGAAAATCCCACCATTTCAATTCTTAGTGACTTAGGCCCTATCTATGACTTGAAATGTAAATCCCCTATAGAAATCATGAAGGCATTATACACATGGGAAGGATGGATAACAACCCAAAGAACCCTATACAATAAAAAATTATTCTTTAGTAAATTAGGTACAAGACTATCTTGGGAATTCATAGGTTACTTAGCACATTGGTGGACACAAATACACATTTTCTCCCTTTTATTTTGTGGTGCATGGTGTTTTTTCCTAGGGTTTCATAGTGTAAGGAACTATGGTTATATTCTAATCTAATGAATTGGTAGTTTATGGATGTGTTGAAGCCTTAGATTTATGTTGCTCCAACATGGGGGATAACAACTCCTTTTCCATTTGAAGTGGTGGCTCCGACTGGGGATAATGGGACCAGTTTCCCTATGTGGGTTTTAAAAGGAGAGTGGGTGGTTATCAAGCGATTGCAGTAAGGATAATGATAACTAGATGGCCTATTCGATCATGCGAATCTCTAGCTAACTTAATCTAATATAAACCTGGGTATTCTGTGTGATATGCGAACTCAAAAATATATATGGTTGACATGTGATAATAATGACCAATCATGCATTAAACAGAGGTGATAATGTGTAAAGATAATTTCTTTGACTAAATAGTTAGTCAAAGAAATGTATAAACTATATCGTATGATTATACATGAAAAATAAAAAAATTTAGCTAGCCATCATACAGTAGTGCAATTAACGCATAACAGAAAGAACATATCTCATATAAAATTCATGAAAATGAAATTATATCACTAATTAAATAGAAACAAAACTAATCATACAAGATAGAAGTACCATATGTGTGAAGTTCTGCTCATTTGACTAATGACATAGATTAGCTCCTTTTTCAGATCAAATTATCTTCCAAGTATACAATAGTGCATCAACAACAGAAAGTAGTATGATATTTAAAAGAAATGACCATGTTCCATAATTTCATCAAAGCATTCACAAACTTATAGAAGTGCATTCTTTGCAAATGTTTTTGATAAAACACTGGACCCTTCTCTAAATGCATGAGAAGGGTATAAATATTATTCTAACTAATGTTCAAAAATAGATTATACAAAAAATTGAGGAGGTTTCAAACAACCTTCCTCCTAACTAGTGAACTAACTCTAAAAATAAAAGTGACTTGATGAGCAGAGGTTATAATGATGACTTGTTATCTATCAGCTTCTCTTTTAAATCATATATATCAGCCATCGGTTTCACTTGAGGAGGTGCCCCAAACTGTGTTCTAACCTGTCCTGCGAAAATGGCATCTGTGAGAGGTGGAATCATCCGTTGAGTTGAATGGAGTGAGCAGCTGAGGGTCATAATTTGGCTATGTGGCTTGACAAGGTATTGCCAATAAACCTCCCAGTCAGTATTTTCTAACTTTGCAATCACTTCCCTTTGTATTTCTTCTCTTTCCTTCCAGCTTTTATGCAAGTCATTTAAATCTAGCAGTATTTTCGGGTTACCTTCTTTCACCAAGTTGGTGGCGTGCAAAGTGTGGTTTACTGCTTTTACTATGTTCTTTGACACCCCTGGTGCTCTTGCCACTGCTAATTCAGCTTTCTTAATCCGTGCATCCCAATCTGTGAATAGAATGTCCTTATGTGTCTCCTCAATCTTGGGCAAATTAGTTTTCCTTCTTTTGTTTCTTGCCATTCAATGAATTTTGACATCCTTGTATTTAAATCATTAAATTCAATTCTTTGGTCAATCGCCTTATCTATTAATTGATCACTGGTGATCAGATAAGGAGAGATATGCGACATTCTTTGGGAAAATTGCTCTTGTTGTTTTGATAGAACGGAATTTAGCTCTAGTGCCTCTTTGATGAATTCATCGACAGTAGGGACATCTTCATATTTTCCATGGCTTCTTGTAATTCTTGAATTTGCATGTTCTTCGCAGAAATGTATGCTTCATGGATTATCTTTAACACTTCCATATTCTGTTGTAATTGAGAAATTTGTTCAGCAGTTTGTTGGTTCACATTTTCTTTTTCATTTTGCAGCTATTGCTCGAGCTGTGTTATCTTCTCTTCCCTCTCCCTTAACAAAATAGATATCTTCGTAGCTTTATCCATGGTGCCAGTTTCATATGCCCCTGTAAACTACGACATTCTGGTCAAGTTTTCAGCTAGATTGGAAGGAATATCCTTCCATACTATGTCCATTGATTCATTCCCAGGTGGGATCTCGGGTATCTCCACCCTCCTTCTTTTCCTCTGTCTCCTTACTACAAACTTGTGAAGTGGGTTGTAGAACACATCTAAAGGAGGAACTTCAGTCACCTTTAGGACAATTTCCAATGTGGGCAAAGCAGGAATGATTTCTATCTGCTACGAACTTGTCCCTTACTCATCCATCGGCTTAGACTCTGTAATTTTCTGGGTATGCAGAGGAGTGCGATATTTCGTGGTTTCCTGGGCATCTATTGTCTTAGGAATGTCTTGTATTTTTTTATTGAATTGGTCCCACTCCTGCTCCAAACTGTTGCTTTTGATCTCAGAATCAGTATCTTTAGTCAGGTCACTTATGACCTGCTTTTCAGCTGACCTCCTGTTGGATTCCATTGTGTTCTCAGTGTCTCGGTATTTCCCTGTATCCAGTGCTTTCCATGTGTCCCCTTGAGACTCTGTGTAAGAATTTTCTTCCTCGTTGTTGACAGTTACATTGAGTGTGGGTTTGTCCTCGGCTTTTAACAAATGTAATGGAATTATTTCGCGCCTTTTATTTTTGAATTCTTGAAAGCTTTCAAAATCTTCAGGACTCATATTGGCCCTTGCCCACTTGAACGCTTGTTCGAATGATTCAGCTAACTGTAAAAGGTCTTCAGAATTATTAGCCTCATGGTTAAAGGGCTTAATCTTCACTACAGTAGTAATATTATGTGCTCTCTTGTCAGGGTCGAATTGCCTCTTCGGCAGAGTATGCAGCCTGATGCTCTCTAGGCTTAGTGATTCCTTGGTTGCATGGTTGAAATTTGCTAACGAAAAGGAACCACACTAAATGGGAAAAGATGGCCACAGTGACTTTTTGTTATCTTTTAGGGTCTTGTTCAAGCCTTTTCCCACAGTCTGGTGGCCTATTTCTCTTTCTAATAGTTTATCAGAGACATACAAAGGGAGGACATGTAGGTCTGTTGTACTACCAAAAACCCTTATGTATGTAAACCATGCTTCAACAAAATACTTGCCTACTATGAGAAGGTCTGTAGCAGCTTCTTTGGAAAAGCTCAGGGCTTTCTTATTAAAAATCAATCGATGCAATGGTAAAATGACAACATGGTATACTTTATAAAAATGGGGTATATAATGGGATCCCCAAATTTGTTTATGGCTAAGACGTTGGGTGTGGAGCCTGATTATCTTCTTTATTCATAGGTATCACTGCATTGGACCCCAGTTCATAATGTGGCGGCAATGTCGCCCATAATATTTACGCTACAGGGGGGGTCCAAGGGGGGGAGGCTACAACCTTTGGGATCCCCCCCGTGGCGGGGGATTGGGGGCAGTGCCCCTAAAGCTAAAAATAGATGTAAAATTGCCTTGTAAAATGTTGTAATTTTGTATTCAATATAAGTCATTCATTAGGCAGAGATCTGATGGTAGAAGTTATGTTTAATTTAGGGTTTTTCCCCTAGAAGGCAACCCCTCACTATATATGAGGGAATTGTATTGCATCTATGTAAATATCTATTCTGAGTGAGAAAGAGAGAGGAGATTGTGTGAGAGTGAAGAGAGAATTACAGCAGATCTAATGTAGGTTGTATCTCTTCAGTTTGCTGGATAATATAAAAGGAAGGATTGGTTGTTTCTCCATGGACGTAGCCCAAATTGGGTGAACCACATACATCTGTGTCTCTCTTGTTTTATGTGATCTCTATGTTTGTATTTTTGCAATATATTTTATGTGTTCCGTTGCTCTATAATATATAATTTTCTAACAACTGGTATCAGAGCCGAAGTTCTATTTCGCTGATAAACTCGCAGGAGAAAAGGGTTCCTGGTTCGAGTGGGAGCAGTGGTGAAAGATAGTAGGTTTAGGGTTGAAAAAATTAACAGCCAAAACTACCAGCTGTGGAAGATGCAGATGGAAGATCATTTATACCAGAGAGATTTGTACCAAACATTGAGCAGAAAGGCAAAGAAGCCAACGAGTATGATAGACACAGAATGGGATATTCTCGACAGAAAGGCACTTGGAACAATACGGTTATGCCTAGCGGCATCAGTAGCCTTTAATATTTCAAAGGAAACGACAATATAGGGTTTAATGTCGACATTGGCCAAACTATATGAAAAACCATCGGCCTCAAATAAGGTATTTCTTATGAAGCATTTATTTAATATGAAAATGTCAGAAGGTGGATCTGTTGCTGGTAATTTAAATGAATTTAATACAGTTACCAATTAGTTAAGTTTTGTAGGGGTAACTTTTGATGATAAAGTTAGGGCTCTGTTATTGTTGTGCTCATTGCTAGAAAGTTGGAATGGTTTAGTTATGGCCATTAGTAACTCTGCCTCTAGATCTAGTACTTTAAAGTTTGATGATGTTGTCGATGCAATCCTTAGCGAGGAAATGTGATGGAAAGGCTCCAGTGAGACATCAGGTAATTCTTTGACTGCAGAGACTAGGGGAAGAAAAATGGAAAGAGGAGAGAGCCCTGGATATCGCAATAAGTCAAGAAAAGGCATATACAAGTCCATATCAGGGATAGTGTGCTGGAAATGTGGGAAGAAAGGACACCTTAAGAAAGACTACAAGTATTGGAAGGGAAAAAAAGGAAACGCGCAGCAAGAACATAATCATGAGGCAAATGTAACAGGTGATGTGTTGTAAGATGATTTGATTCTTTCATTAGAAAATATTATTGATGCCTGGGTGGTAGATTCAAGGGCCTCATTCCATGCCACACCTGATAGGACACATTTTCATGATTATGTTCAAGGAGATTTTGGACAGGATCGATTGCATGATGATAAACCCTGTAAAACAATTGGAATGGATACAATTTTCATAAAAAAATAGAATGGAAATCAATGGCAATTGAAGGAGGTAAGGCATGTTCCAGATATGAAGAAAAAATTGATTTCAACAGGGTAGTTGGGAGGTGAAGGTTGCATAACTACTTTCACAGATAAAACCTGGAAGGTCACTAAAGGAGCCCTGGTAATAGCAAAAGGAGAAAAGGTTGGGACATTGTATTTATGAAATGGTATTTCTAATTCTATTAATGCTTTAACCTCTACAGGAGCAGATACGACATTGTGGCATCATAAGCTTGGGCACATGAGTGATGAGAGGATGTAGATCCTTCACTCAAGAAATTTATTGCCAGGCTTGAAGCATGTTGATTTGGAATTCTGTGAAAATTGTGTTTATGGAAAACAGAAGAGAGTCAGATTTCTCAAAGTTGGGAAAGAAAAGAAGAGTGAAAAATTAGATCTTGTGCATACAGATATATGGGGACTTGCTCAGGTATCATCTCTTGGTGGCTCTCGCTATTATGTTACTTTTATTGATGATGCAACCGGAAAAACCTAGATTTATTGTATTCGAAATAAATCTGATTTATTTGATACTTTCAAGAAATGGAAAGCTTTGGTTGAAAATAAGTCAGGAAAAAGGTTGAAGTGTCTCAGATCAAACAATGGAGGTGAATATTGCAGCAAAGAGTTTGATAGGTACTGTTCAAAAAATAGAATTCGCAAAGACAAGACAGTTCTAGGAACACCACAACAAAATGGTGTGTCAGAAAGGATGAATGTGACAATCATGGAGCATGCAAGGTGCATGAGATTGCATGCATGATTGCCTTTAAAATTTTGGGCAAATGTTGTAGATATTGTTGTTTATCTAATAAACATAGGGCCTTCAAGTTCCTTGGATGGTGGTATTCCAGAGGAGGCATGGATAGGTAAAAAGGTAAACTACTCTTTTTTAAAGACTTTTGGTTGTGAATCCTTTGTCCACATTAATAAATAAAATAGAACAAAGCTTGAGGCAAAATAAAAGAAATGTACCTTTATTGGATATGGTGTTAATGATTTTGGTTATCACTTTTATGATTATGAAAAACACAAAGTCATTAGGAGCAGAGATGTCATATTCAATGAAAAGGTTTCGTATAAGGATCAGTTGCAGGAAAAGAAACAGGAAAAAGAAAACAGAGAATACACAGTGCCTGAAGAGATCACAGAAAAAGTGATGGTGCCTGAAAATCATAATGATCAACAGCTACCACAACAACAAAAAGCACCTCAAACACCTGAAAGTCGTGTTAGAAGATCTACCAGGATATGTAGACCCTCTGAACGATACTCTCCTTCATTATATTATGTATTTTTGACTGATTCTGGTGAACCAGAATTTTATGAAGAAGCAGTGCAGGTGGAAACCAGGAAGGAGTGGTAGAAAGCCATGAAAGAAGAGATGGAACCCTTAGCACATAACCAGACTTGGGACTTAGTCAAGTTGCCTGCAGGTAAAACAACATTGCATAATAAATTGGTTTACAGGTTGAAGGAAGAAGATGGAGGCAGAAAAAAGGTATAAATATAGACTTGTGGTGAAGGGGTTTTCACATAAAAAGGGTATAGACTTTGATGAGATATTTTCTCCTGCTGTTAAAATGACTTCAATCAGAACTATTTTAAGTCTAGTAGCAGCTGAAGATTTACATCTTGAACAGTTAGATGTAAAGATAGCCTTTCTCCATGGGGATTTGGAGGAAGAGATATATATGCAGCAGCCACAAAGATATGAGGTAAAAGGTAAGGAGAAACTAGTGTGTAGATTGAAGAAGAGCTTGCATGGCTTAAAACAAGCTCCAAGGCAGTGGTATCTAAAATTTGGCAGGTTTATGTCTCAACAAGGTTATACTAGATGTCACTCTGATCATTGTGTTTATCTAAAAAAGAATAATGATGGCAGCTATATTATATTGTTATTGTATGTAGATGACATGCTTGTTGTAGGTTCTAACATTTAGGAAATAAATGTGCTCAAAAAAAAATTGGCGAACTCATTTGCAATGAAGGATTTGGGCTCTACAAAACAAATCCTTGGTATGAGAATAACTTGAGACAGGAAGAATCGAAAATTAGCATTGTCTTAGAGTGAGTACATAGAAAAGATGTTGAAAATATTTAATATGCAGAATCCAAAACCAGTTAGTATACCTTTGGCTAGCCATTTCAAACTAAATAAGGAGGTGTGTCCCAAGGCTTAGGAATAAATGGCTGATATGTCTAAAGTTCCATATGCATCAACAGTTGGAAGCTTAATGTATGCAATGGTCTGCACAAGGCCTAATATTGCACATGCATTGGGAGTTATAAGCAGGTACATGAACAATCCAAGGAAAAAACATTGGATGGCAGTGAAGTGGATTCTCGGATATTTGAGAGGTACCACAAATCAACCATTATGCTTTGGTGGTTAAAACATTTCTCTACAGGGATATGTTGATGCAGATATGGCAGGTGATAGAGATAAAAGGAGGAGCACAACAAGGTATGTGTTTACTGTAGGTGGAACAACTGTCAATTGGGTTTTAAAATTGCAAAGTGTTGTTGCACTCTCAACAATGGAAGCAGAGTATGTTGCTGCTACAAAGGCTAGTAAAGAAATGATTTGGTTACAAAGGTTTCTGGATGAATTGGGTAAGAAGTAGGAGTTGGTCAGGTTATACAGTGACAGCCAGAGCGCCATACATATTGCAAAGAACTCTGCATTTCATTCCAAGACAAAACATATACAACTCAAGTATCATTCCATACGGTCAACATTTGAAGCAATGGTGAAGTTGCTATAATCAGTCTCCAAGTGGGAGATTGTTGGTGTGGAGCCTGATTATCTTATTTATTCAGAGGTATCACCGCATTGGACCCCAGTTCATAATGTGGCGGCAACGCCACCCGTAATATTTACGCTGCAAGGGGGGTCCAGGGGGGCAGCTGCGACCTTTGGGATCCCCCCCCCTGGCGGGGGATCAAGGGTATGCCCCAAAGCTACAAATAGATGTAAAATTGCCTTGTAAAATGTTGTAATTTCGTAGTCAATCTGAGCCATTCATTAGGCAGAGATCTGATGGTAGAAGTTATGTTTAATTTAGGGTTCTTTTCCCTAGAAGGCAACCCCTCTCTATAAATGAGGGAATTGTATTGCATCTATGTAAATCTGTATTCTTAATGAGAAAGAGAGAGGAGATTGTGTGAGAGAAAAGAGGGAATTACAACGGATCTGATGTAGGTTGTATCTCTTTAGTTTGCTGGATAATATAAAAGGAAGGACTTGTTGTTTCTCCGTGGACGTAGCCCAAATTGGGTGAACCACATATATCTGTGTCTCTCTTGTTTTATGTGTTTTCTATGTTTGTATTTTTGCAATATATTTTATGTGTTTCATTGCTCTGTAATATATAATTTTCTAACATGAGATGGATAGGGTAGGGGTCTTGCAAAGTCCATTTCCTACCCATGATTGGAAATTTAGTGCAGAAACAGATGGCATCCATGATATATGCACTGAAATAAAATGGCAAAAGGTTCTCTGTGGAGGAAGACCTCTTCTGACGATACTCGGAGATGGCAGTGGCTAGGTTATCAGATCAGATAGTGGCCCAATTCATTATGTGGGAATTGACACAGGCATCAATTAAAGGAATTTGTTCTATGAAAAACTTGGTATTATTAGGTAATCCATATAGCCTACATAACATAGAAGCTGCATAGTTTAGGGGTTTGCCAAAGAAGCTACGGGATACATACCCATTTTATCATATTTGAAATTGTTCCCCAGTACCCTCCAGCCCTGGATCATCTTGAAAGGTTCTTCATTTTTCTTTGCAAAGTTGGCCAGGTATGACTTGTCATATATGTCCTCAGGGTCAGGTATATGATACATTTGGTTCAGGTCTTCAGCTTTGAATGAACCCATGAGCTCCATCCTCGAGTCCCTGAATTGCCTGTCTTCAATAATGAGATTTTCCACCACCCACCTAATCATATCATTATATGGGAGTATTTTCGCTCTCACTCCTATTCTGTGAAGGAAGGAATATGAAGCATCTTTAAATTGGACTCCCGAAGGTTTTATTGAGTCAATCGTCGCATTTATGGTAGTAATTTTAGGATGTTCATCTTCAAGCTTGTTGTATATGACTTCCCATGTTGTCGCTCCTCCATCGGCGTTGCAAACTGTATCAGCGAATATAGGCGACATTTCTGATAGCTCAGATTCTGTAATGCTTTGCTTCTTCTGTTTTGCATCACCTTTCGTAATGACATGTCTTTTGAAGCTTGCCTGAAATGGAAGAGATATATCAGTGCAGATGATATAGTGCAATTAAGGCTGAAAGCTTTTTGAAATGACTTTGAATCGTGGGAAGATTTTGAACTAGATATTCAACATTAACTAGCCATAACTTGAAACATCATTACCTCTCCTTGGGATGCTAAACATTAATTACTCTGTCAAACCACTCATTATTATATTAAAACATAGTAACTTCCCATGCTTCATGCTTTATTCATGCATCGCAACTTTTAAATGTTGTAATATAGCATTGCCTAGAGATAATGCGAAATGTGATTGCGGAAATAACAATATCGCATTTCGCAAATCGTTAAAGGATGACACAATGGCATGCATTATTTATTTGTGACTCTACGAAGTGCGATCACATGTTCTCAAGGCGTTCTAATCGAAATATCGCAGTAGGGGGGCTTCATCGCATGTCGCATTTCGGGATTTTCTTAAAGATGTTTATAATTATCACATGGAAAATTGTGAAATGCGATTTGCGATAAAGATCCTAAGCTTGGGTTGTTTTCTAACGGTTTCAAGGCAATTTCTTAGAATTAGCATTTATTTTTCAAAGACTAAGAATTTAAAAAGAGTCCCCATTTATATGTCAAATATCAACTATTACTCATATAAATGGTGGGGTTGTTACATAGTACAACAATTGGCGATTCACTTGGGAGAATCAACTATCTCTGATTGATTTTTTGAAATTTCTAAAACTTTTAAAATAAGAAAAGTTCTAGGGATAATAATTACATGAGTTATAAACTAAACCACATTCCTCTGAAATAATAACCACTCACTCAACCTATCTATTCAACTACTTTAATCTTGTAGTGATAAAAATACAAATGTTTGCATCAGTGAATACTGAGATTTTAAAGAGATATGGCAGGTGTCTTCTACAGATTAGTTTTTTGGTTTTCTCATTTATCACAGATAGAGCCTCTGCTACCAGCAGATGTTCATATCCTTGACAAGGTCATCTTTTAACCAACAATGATCCTTTGTCCCATCCAAAGAAATTTTCAAAATTCAAAATGATACTCATTTGCTTTTTCTTTTTTCTTTGACCTTGTTTTTCTTTTCATGTAATTTTCTTTTGAAATTTCTTAAAAGACATTATTTAGTCTTGGTAACCTAATAATGACAATGCCATTCACCAGTTGTAACTAAACTGGACAAGTTGGCCCTTAATGAGACCCCTTGTCCTTTGATTGATTAGATCATTGGCTATTACCCTATTTTGACATGCAGTTTTGGTAATATCAATTTAATTATTCCTCTATGATCATGGTAAAAAAGCTCGTAATGAGACTTATTATCTTTTAAGTTTTGTATATTTTAGAATTACACTGTGAAAAAAAAAGAAAAAAAAATTATCAGATGGTGTGAATCATTGGCCCTTTTAAAGAGTTTTGGATGATAATGATAGAGTTTTGAGATACTCATCTATAGAAAGTCCTTACTAGGTTAAAGATTCTTTTCTTGACTGATAACAACACATCTATACTTTATAAAGATAAGAGCTTGTTCATTGAACAAGTGTTTTTAGCAAGGTCAAGTTTTTCCAAAGAAATAAGGTTCATTTTGATACTCAAATGCTCTAATTATTTCTTTAATTTTTCCTACTTATTGAAGCGAAAAACCATAATATTATCAGATATTTTATTTTGAGAAGCCAGAAGTAAATACTACTTTAATTTTTATTTTCCTAAGAACCTTAAAGACAATATGATACAAAAATAACAGAGGTTGTCTTCTAGGAAAAGTATTTTTTCAGAATTTGCCCATTAATGGGCAAGGAATCCACTTTACCTGATAAGTCTTTTAAAATAAATGTTAATTGACCAATTTTCTCAATGATTTGGAATGGTCCAAGCCACAGCCTTTGTAACATGGCATGCTTACCCTTTTCCTCATGTGCTTTGTCCCATTTCAAAACCAAATCACCTACTTAAAAAAATTTACGACTGGCAGAGGTTGTATCAAAATAGGCTTTGACTAACTGTTGATGATGGGAATGGGTAGCTTTAGCCTTTTCTCTTTCTTCTTCAAGTTTAAGGATTTGAAATTGTCTTGCTTGAAGAGAAGAGGAAGTATTTTCATTGATAAATTGCACTAGGGTGAGAGATGGGATTGCTATGTTTGTGGGGAGAACTGCTTCTTTTCCATAAACTAAAGCAAAAGGAGAAGAACCAATTGAGGCCTTATATGTTATTTTATCTGCCCAAAGAGGAAATATCAATGCTTTGTGCCAATTCCTATGATTTTGGTCCATAGTCCTCTTGATGATTCTGATAAGGTTTTTGTTTGTTGATTCAGCTAATCCATTACCTTGTGGATAATAGTTGGCTGAATACTTCAATTTGAAACCTCTTTTCAAAGCAAATTCTACCATAGTATTTCCAAAAAAATAAGATGCATTATCAAACATTAAAGTTGTGGGTGGGACAAACCTTGTGATTATGTACTGATCAATAAAATCTGTAATACTTTCTATATTATCTACCTTTAGTGGGATAGCCTCTACCCATTTCGTGAAATAATCAGTAGTTGTAAGGATGTACTTGTGCTGCTTGGAAGAGTTAGGAACAATCTCACCAATTATATCTAATCCCCATTGTTCAAATGGTTGTTGGATATTAACTAGCTGCAAAGGGAATGCTGGTTTCTTTTCTCTTCCAACTGCAGTTTGACAAGTTTTTCATTTTCTTACATAGTCATGTGCATCCTTGAATAGTGTTGGCGAATAATAACCTGCATGCAGGATTTTATGAGTTGTGGTGTTTAATCCGAAATGACCTCCAGCTGGTCCATCATGTAACTCCAGCATAACCTTTTCAGCTTCAGGTTTTTCAAGGCATATTAATAACATTGAATCATATTTTTTTCTAAATAATACATCATCAATTATTTGATACTGATTTGATTTCAACCTTAAAGCACGTTTTGTTTTGTAATTAAGATGCGTAGGAGCATATCCATTCTTCAAATAAAACTTCAAATCAGCATATTGTGATTGTGCATTATTGAAGCTTACCTCTGATATTTGCACTTCATTACCTTGGTCTTCTTCTGTTGATAAGTGGGAATCTCCAATTAGCATCCTGCAAAAACCTTGGCCCCTAACAATTTTAGTTGCCTGTATTTCTACATCGTATTCTTGAAGTTCAGTGACCCAATTGGCCCTTTTCTCCCCCACTTCTCTTTGAATCAATAGTTGCCTTACTGCAGGGTAAGGTACTATTATTTTTGTATGAGTTTTGAGGAGAAAAGGTCTGAAATTTTTCAAGGTTTTAAAGACAGCAAAAGCTTGTTTCTCAACAGCTGAGTAGTTTAACTCAACACGTTGTAAATTTGAACTGAAAAAAGAGATAGGTGCTTCTATGTTTTGATCGTTTAGCTGTGTTAAAACTACCACATATGATGTATCAAATGAAAAAGTGTACAACACAAAAGGTTTGAGAAAGTTTGGAGTTGTTAAAGAAGCATTATTGATGATGGATTTTTTGCTTAACTTAAATGACTCTCTTTCATCTTTACCCCATTTGAAGACTGCATTCTTTCTTATCATTGATTGAAGGGATAAAAAAATATGTGAGAAATCTGGAACAAATTTTTTTACAAAATTGATCTAGCTTAGGAATGATTGCATGGTCTTTTTGTTATGTGGGAGAGGAATATTTTCAATTTCTTGGATTCTATCAGGATCAATATAAATTCCTTTCTTGGATACTACGTACCCAAGAAGCTTGCCTTCTGCTAAAGCAAAGTATGACTTTTTTGGATTCAAAGAAATGCCATATTTCTTGCATCTTTCAAAGATATGCTTTAGGTCATTCAAATGATTATTTATGTTCCTAGAGTAGACTGTAATGTCATCTAGGTAAATAAAAACTAATTTATTAATTATACCTTTAAAAGAAATATCCATGGCGCGTTGGAATGTAGCACCTACATTGATAAGTCCAAAAGGCATCTTTTGATAAGCATATGTCCCCCACTTGGTCCTGAATGTTGTCTTTAATCTGTCATCTGGATGTACAAGAATCTGATTGTATCATGAACATCCATCTAGAAAAGACATTAACTTAGAACTTGCAACTAGTTGCAATATTTGCTCCATGGTAGGCAAAGAAAATGTATCATTTTGACCATCTCTATTTAGGTTTCTAAAATCAATACAAATCCTAATATCACCATTATTTTTCCTATAGGAACCATATTTGATACCCATTTTGAGTGTCTAACATGAAAGATTATCTTTACTTTCAGAAGTTTGTTCAACTCATATTTGATCTGACTTTCAAGGTTTGGATGAATCTTTCTCAACTTCTGTTGAACTGGTTTCTCATTAGAAGTCATTGCTATAGTATGTTGAATTACAGAGGTGTCATAGGTCTTGAGATCTGAATAATCCTAGGAAAAGACACCTTTATATGTTTTCAACAACTTGATGAATGATATCCTTTCTTCGGATAATAACCAAGACCTAGGTTGAGATTTTGAGGTTTTTCAATTGTACCTAGGTTTACCACTTCAAATGTCAGAGTAGAACTCTGAGTCTTGGAGTTGGTAATCTTCTTAAACATGTCTTTCAAATCATAGAGATCTTCCATTTTGACTACAAATTTCGGAATTGGGTTTTGATCTTGTTTATGGTTGATTTGCAAGTCATGATCATGTTCATCTATGATTTGTTCCTCATAAGATCCTTCTGATGTAAGGAAATTGATTATATCAACATCATTATTAAACACTCTCCAATTTGTCACATTATCAAGAATGGATGGTCCGAAAACTAACTCTATGGAAAATCTATCTAGACCAATTTTTCTGAAGGTATAAGCCTAGATTCTACATTGGCAAGTAAGTCAGCACTTGCATTTTGTAATCTGGGGACTGAAGAAATGTTAAAAGTAGTGAAATGAGAAGTAAGATTTTGGGCTAAAGATTGATAATTTTTTAGATGCCCAGACACGTCATGGATTGTGTTTCTTACCTGTTTAATAACTATTTCAGAGTCTCCATATACTTGTAAATATTTGACATTAAGGCCAATGGCTTTGTACAACCCTTGAATCAAATCTTCATATTCTGCAGTATTGTTAGCGCATTGAAATTCAAGCTTGTAGGCTAACATGGTTTTCTCTCCTTGCAGGTTGATTAAGATACATCCTGCACCTGCACTATCTTCAGACTTGGAACCATCAAAATAAAGAGTCCAGAATAGTGAATTATTTACAACTTTATCAACTACATCTACACACTTGGAAGCATTTTTTTGTGAAAAAATTTCTATCTAAGATATTACAACATTATCTAGAAAGGGAGATTTTTTAGCATTAAAGGATCCCAAGAATGATTCAGCCGAGTATTTTGCAATAATTTTATTGGTGAAAGCTATAGGTTCATTGCTTCCCTCGAGATCAGTGGCTGTGTACTTCATGAATTTTTCACGATCTACTCTGATTTGGTTAGGTTTACCATTGTGTGGCAAGCACATGTGAGACCAATCAGTTGCAAAGTATCTGTGTAGCTTTTCAGACCAATCCCTGCTTAGAATTAAACCATAAAATTCAGGGATATCAACCACTAGAATATTGATTATCTGCGAAACTTTTGGATTAGAGGAAAGCCTGATTGAAAATGATGCGATTTCTCCAAGTACCTCTTTAGTTCTGTCCAGTTGAACTATGTGTACAACGGATTTTTTAGGTGTAATATTCAATTTGGTACACACAGTTCTTGGCATAATATTTGAAGAGGCTCCTAAATCAACAAGGCAATTATGGACATTTTTGTTGAAAATCTCATAAGTAAGAAGAAATGGAGGTGCATGAGAAATAGACCTATCACCTATCAGAACTAAATTTGAGGGATTTACTTTGTTTGAATATGAAGGAGGTTTTCCCATATCATAAGAAGCTTGAGTGACTATAGCAGATGGTAGAGGGGTTACAATGTTGAAATGTGGAAACAAGAATATTCCAGTTTAATTTGTCCTTGAATTAAATTGTGAATTAAAATCGAATTTAGTCTTAACAGCTACTTGGAAATAATTAATTAAGTTATTTTGACTTAATTAGTTGGAGAAATTCAAGTTAGAAGTCTTTCTGAAGTCATGAAAGAGTTATCCCTTAAATTAAGGAGATAA